>CAEGAE010013740.1:0-71163 GCA_903067095.1 Girardinus metallicus | reverse complement strand
AGCCTTTTAATGCTAACGCTATAGCCACCGGAAATTGTCAAACCCCACATCCGCTTTAAAACGCGGAAGCGTGAAAAAGGTCTTCTGCCGCTCAGAGAAAACCACTGCGCATGTCTCGGAGCGCCGCGCGCGAGCGAAAGTGGGCGGCGATGGATGACGGCGGTAACGGAAACGCGTAATTAGCCAGTCACGTTATTGCTTGTATTTTAATGGATGTTAACTAATAAACTGGACAATATGATGGCAATTTAGTGATAATTTTACAGTTGTGCCTTGAAATAAAATCCCGAGTCCTCAGCGCCTGAAACAGAGACAAGACCGAGACCAAATGCGGACTCGCCCGCTATTTGAAGTGTTGTCAAAATTCTCAGTATCAATGTTTCTTTTCATAACTATGTTAAACAGATACAAATTGTTGTTGGGCCTAATGCGAATGTAATATCAGCAACGAGAAAACCTGCTTTTTTGTTGATTCTGGGACTGATGATGTTACTATAGAGTTAAAAACTTTGCAGTTGCATTGAAAATATTGAAATCCTCTTTTGTAATCACTATAATTCTAATTCTTTAAGTAATCTTTCCTGAAACAGGAAAAATAAAAACTCAATTTCAGTTATGTTGATCAGTCAGCAAATCTACATTTAGTGTGTGTAGAACTTCAAATTTTTCCAGCACAAATGTTATGAGTCTTCCTTCCTTTCCCAGTTCAGCTTTCCCAACTGATGTAGATCCTCCATCTGATGAGTGGAGAAATTAATTACAGAGAAAACGGCGTGGCTGTTAACTTTCTGATTTAGCACTTTCTTTGTGAATTTGAAATACTTTCCAAGGTCTTTTTTTAATCAGTTTCCTTAATCATACCATATTGTGAAAAAAAAAAAAAAAAAAAAAAATTATGCTAATTTGAGTAAGTTTTACTTGATTGAATTCTACTTGTTACCTTCTGTTATGTGTTTGCTTGGCTTACTTTGAATGGAGACCAAGAATAAAAACATCTCAGGATCGTTGAAAGAAAACGGAGTTGTAACATTATAAACACACAGTGAAAAAAAGACGTTAATACCGGCAGGAGTTATTCCCAGAGATGTTTGTGCGGATGTTGATTGATAACTGAAAATATACCCAAAGAAGAAAAACTAAAAAGGAAACCTTTAATTCCAAAATGTTTCATATTTTGTCACATCAGTAAACAACCATCTTCAGTGCGTTTCACTGGGACTTAATTGGAAATGTATTTGGGAAGTAGAGGGAAAACGGAGATTCAGTGGGTTCGACAAAGTCTTGATTGAGGGAGACAGATTACAACGTATGCCACATTTTTCACAACTGGAAGTGGAAAAACGGATATCTTTTTCCCTCCAGATTACAATTATACACTAATTTGTTTTGCTCTGTTGCAAAGAATTCAAATGTAAGACACTGAAGTTTCCAGTTGCAATGCGACAACATTTGAAAAAGTTAAAATGAAGACCCTGGACTGTAAATGGGGTTAGGAGTCAACAAAGGACATTTGTTCTATGTATTTGAGCAAAACTAAATTAAAAGTGATCATCAATGGAATCTTTGTTTTTAAAAATTCCCTAATCAATACAAGATATGTCATTTTTTTGATGGTGGTTGCAAGTTAATATAAGAATAAGTCACCTTATAATATAAACAATGCATATTTAGCACAGCATTATGTATGGGTATTCACATGTTAGCCGTTTTGATCTTAATAAATATGAAAGGTGCACTTTAAAGATAAGTTGTTTATGAAAAGCATATCATTTTAACTGAGTAAACAAAAATGTTAAAGTATTTTGTAGGTTTTCCATATTTCCTGTATTTTATCTAATGCCCCAGTGTATGTTTCACTTTGCAGTCCAAAAATGCATATCCAACAGAACTAAAAAGCTAAATTCGTAAAAGCTAAATATACCAATGCAGACAGACTAGAAAACGGGTGTCATTTCCTCCACAAATTCTCATGTCATGTCCTTTTTAAGCTTCCATCAGCAGGTATACCAATCTACAAACCTCCCTGGAGTCAGATTCCTCTCTGTCTTTTCTGCTCTATCCGACCAGCCAGCCATTCATCCATCACCTGTTCATCTCTCCATTCATCCATGGAGGACAGAGAGGGTACAGAGGAGAGGAAATTTGTTAGGGAAAATGATTTTTTGTCGAGCCGATGCTCCAACAGGAAGGCTGAGGAGAACTTGTAGAGAAGGACTGAAACAACAGACTAAAAAGGGGCCAGTGTGGAGATTTGTGATGGGAGGGTGTCAGAACAACAGTAGGCCAATAAAAGGGAAGGATTGTGGAAGAAATGCAGAATGACCTTGTTTTAGATTGATGTCTCTCAAGAGAAAACAAATTGCTAAAGTGCTTACACATAAAAACACACCCCCACACACACACACGTTCCCTGCTTTAGGGAATCACCACTCTGTCATCACACCATCTCACTCATTAGCCCAACTCCTGCTCTCTCTCCTTCACTTTCTGTCTCTTTCTCAGGGTGTCAGATCAATTCTGAGCGAAAACATGACTGAACACAGCTGACGACTGTGACGGCACTAATCAGACGAAGCTGTGCTTATCACCCACCCACCAAACACCTACAATGAGCTTCTGGTCATCTAAAAAGGCAACAGTCTCATAAGAATGTGAGAGATGGTGGAAGGTAAGCGGTACGATGTCGAGTTAAAAAATGTCTAACTTGAAAGAAAATATGTGCAGGGAAGCAAATGAAGGAAGTAAACACAAAGCACATCCTTTGATAAACAATAACTTTACTAACTTAGTAAACTAACCAAATTAACTAATTAAACCGAGTACCAGAGTGACCAATTTGAAATTTAATTCACGGATGCAATTTTTAATCGTCACAAATTTCCTAGACTTTGAGGTATACTGCAGTCCATATTTATTAAAAACATTGACACAGTCCTTTAATTTAAAGCCGCAATTAAATTTTCAGTGTCATTAGCTAGCTTTAGCACAGTATACAGCATAATGTATCTACTTATACAGTGCACTAAAAATATATATTTTTGTTCTCTCCTTCTTCAGTTGATTATGTGATTTGGTTATTTTATGCCAAAAAATTGTATCCCATCTTCCCAAGGGCTACAGTACTAATAGTAAAATTAATTTGTATTTTGAATTGCTATTCCTACCCACAGGCCAAGTTTCAATATCCAGCCTGCTTAAAAAAAACAGCCTTCTTAAAGAGCAGATTGATTATGACATCATCATAATCAGGTAGATTATCTACCTGATTTAAAAAAAACAAAAACAACAATCAGGTACCTGTTCAGGTAGATTTCTGACACATTAGGAAAACAAGCCCATCTGCAACAGCAACAAACTGCAACTATGCACCTATAAGTAAAGTCAACTTCAAAAAATGAACAGAGCAGATTGTTATTCATGGTGGGATAAGAAAATGTGTAAAAAGGCAACACCATCTGTGTGTTTTCATAATTATAGAACCCAATTATGAATATAAATGAGCAAACAATGGAAAACCTTTGTTAAAACCTCCTCCAACATGTTATCCATGTTTTCAAGGTGATAAATTACAAAGAGTGGACATGCTAGAAGTAGAACTATCCTGCAAGGACACAAACTTTGGACTATTTGGAATTTTGCCACTTTTAGCAAATAGGAATTATTTTTAGATGAACAGAAGTTTAATAGTGATGAAAGTAGAGGAAGAGGGCGATACAAACTGAGGGGAAGCTGAGAGGGGAGGGAAGAGGTTGTGGGAAACCAATCTAAAGAAGTAGCAGTCAATGTTAGAGAGGAGGGTACGTGAAGAGGAGGGAGATCACGAGTGCTCATGGGAAAAAATGCTTGACAGAGGAAATATTTAGATAAAGGGAAATGCAAGAGAAAGAGGCAGCTTCTTGATTTGATGACAGATGAAAGAGACATCAAACCACAAAGCAAAACAAAAAAATCTGATATTAAAATGGGCTTATTACCTTACTGTTTTAAAAGTATTTGCAGCGGTGGCATCTCCTGTTTTTGCTTCTGTGTCACTTGCTTTTCAGATCAAACAAATTGTAATATCAGACAATGATAACCTGATCAAATTCAAAGCGCAGTTTTCCAATGACAACACTGTCTATCAAATCACACACACATTACCATTTACTATTTCAGTCCAACAATGCACTTCTACCACAGAGAGATACAAAAAAAATCATCAAGTTTCAGTCACTGCATACATTTAAAATGCACAATGGGTAATGCTGTGTTGGACATCCTTTTTGCCTTGAGGACTTATTTAAGTTTGACTTGGAATCAAGAAGATATCAACATTTCATTTATATGTCCATATAGAAATGATAGGATCACACACTAACTGCAAGTTTGTGAATGTGGAGGTCACCAAGTGACAGCAAAAATAATTTTCTTGTTCAAACAACCAGTTTGAGTTTGGCGTCATGTTGCCCTGCTCCCATTAACAGATAGGTATGCTTTGTTTACAAAGTGATGAAAAATGATAGGCTCACCTCATACTTAGAGGCTCACAGTGCGCCAAGAAAACCTTCCCACTCCATGATACTGCCACCACCAGCCTGAGTCATTGACACGAAGCAGAATGGATTCACCCTTTGGTGTTCATACCAAACAAATGCATTTGCTGAGGTTCTCCGCTGCTGTCGCCCATCTGCTTTATGATTCAACATGTTGAGCATTTACACAACATGAATGTTGTGCATTGTGCGTTATAGTCTGACATGGGGTCAGACTACAATCTGCAAGTCTTGGATGTAACAAGTAATTATTTGAGCTACTTCTGCCTTTGCATTATGTTGGATTGATGTGCCTATTCTACTCTGACCTCCAACATCAAAATGCTATTTTTGTCCACACATTCGCTGCACACTGGACATGTTCTCTCTTTCTTTCTCTCTGTTAACCTTATAAAGGGTTGTGTGTGAAAAGTAGCACACTGCAAAGTCATTTATATCCCATTTATTTCCCACTCAGATGTTGGATTTTAACTTCAGTAAGTCATCTTCCCGATGTCCAGATACATCTAAATACACAGAGTTTCTGCCACTTATTTGTTGGATTTGATTCCTGCATTAACAAGCCATTGAGCAGCAGCACCTAATAAAGTGGATAGTGAGTTTTAAAAACGTGATTTCTGGCAAGTAACATCTTAAATTTTATATTTTTTTAGCTGTAAAGGTTTCAATAAAAAGAGTGGTTTGATTCCTGAACCCAGCCTTTTGATATCTTTGTGGGAAAAACAATGAATCTCTGACATGTTTAACGGAGAAAAAAAAAAAAAAAAATTCAACATGAATATAGAATAAGAGCTGTCAAGTTAAAATGTTTATTCAAGTGCGTTTTAAAGTCGTTTCTTTTTTGTTGGTTTTAAAAACAGAGTCAACAGCTTTGTGGAGCATTTTCCATTTTCTCCTGCGTGTATTTATTCTGTAGTTATTGCTATTCCTAATATAAACCGTGAGCCCAAGCAGTATCAGTGATTTTATTCAGAGTGATGCCGTCACACCAGAATGCATTGGTCACAGTGCATCCACACTGTTCCAACATCATCATGATAATTTGTGACGACCATGACCTCCTCTTGATTCAGTGTAGAATTATCTTAAGCCATTCAAACGGGGTTCAACATATATATTGTTTTGCTATTTTGACTGTAAGAGGTTTAATGAGATATGTTTTTTGTAAGAAAAGTGGAGCTTACTCTTCTGAAGCAGCATAACAAAAAGTAAATATTTTTCAAACATCTCTTAATCTCTAGTGGTGAATTATTATTCTTTGAAGTGCTGCAGTTTTGCTAGGTTTACAAGTCTTAATAAGCAACACCAAACGATTGCCCCATCTGTGAGATCAAAAGGACTTAAATAGAAGATGCATAGTATTTTTTGTTTCTTCAAACAAACACCTCTTTCATCTGAATGGTTTCTAGTCCAGTCAGATCTCATCTATAAAGGCATTTATAAGAGAATACTTGTTAAAGTTTCGACTTTTTCAAAGAGCAGAAGAAGTGCAACAAACAGTGGTGCTCAAAATTTTAGAATGTATGCCCCTTTAAAGAAAAGTTGATCAATTTTATATCATTTTAAATTGCTCCATTTAAATATTTCAGATTTTCTTTCCTCTTTTTGCCTTTACACAAACTGCCCATTTTTAGTCATGAATCTTTAAACAGAAACAATACTACGCAAGCAAAAAGCAAACGTTCAATTGTCCACAATGGAGTATCAGGGTTAAACTAAGAGGTTTTTTTTTTTTAATAATTATATCGAAATAAAGTCAGAATCCATCCATCCATCATCTAAACATTCTTATTCTTGCAGGTTTATAACTAGGGGCTCGTGTCCGTCGTCCCTGGACATCTGACCACATTATGGTTACATCTGAGTTGTAACCATAACAGAAAAAAAGATGCTATATTATCAGAAGAAAGTCATAAAATTATGAGAAAAAAGTTTAAATGAGATCAAAGCTTTGTGTTGTTCTTTATTCGAAATAGACACAGTAGTTTGCACAATCGTTTTAATATCTGAGACTGGGAAAGCTTTGAAAAAGATCTAGTATTTCCTTGTTTGTAAAATTGACTAAGTATGAGTTCACGAGATTCTAAATATTCCACTTAAATAAAGTCGCAATAATACAAGACTAATGCAATGAATAGTCATACTATTACTGGAATAAGACAATTAAATAATTTAACAAAAAAAATACTCCACAAAAAAGTATTTGAGTAATATTGATTTTATTCTTGTATAATTATTGCATAATATCATTATCTTTTGAATATACCTGAACATTCCATATGAAACTCTGATACTGAAGGAAATACGGGCCTCCACTGGGTGTATAGGTAAGACAATGATAAAATATCGGGCCAATTAAACATAAAAATGGTTCACCAGACTCAAACTAAACCGGTTTACATTTCAGCGCTCAGAAATGAATTTTATTTTAAAAAAACCTGTGGTGAGCAAAAGAGGTGACCCTGGACTGAGGATGATCTGCAATAGAAAATTTCTCTCACTGTTTGCTACTCTTATACTCCAGCTGTTAAATGAAAGGAGAAAACTAAAAGCTGTCCATTGGCAAATTTTTTGTTGTTGTTGTTGCTGCTGCTTTAAGGTAATAATATTTTGCAGAGTCGTACTCCGGACCAGCTGCTTTTACGTATTAAGGAAAAACCCATTATAAATGCAAGCATATTTCTCACAACACAAGACAAGTTAATATAATCTTGTTAGAGCTGGTTTTTGTCATAAAATATGTGAGCAGTCATATTTAATTAAAACAGCAAGGTAAAGAACAATTCACACACTTGCTATTTTAAATTAAGTTATAATCAGCTCAGGTACAGGAGTTATAAAAATGTGTTGGCTTGCATTTCTGTCTTGAATGAGAAATATTTTTTTCAAACTGCCTTAAGCAAAGACAAGTTTAACCTGATAATGTAATCAGAAGTTTAAACAAGTTTCCAAGGAAAGAAATAAAAAAGGTCTAGAGCTCTCAAACTGCCCAGACAAATGCTTTATTTGGCACATTATGTGGTCTCCTTTTGAGGGATTAAGGTTCATTAAAAATGTAATGGTGTTTTTCTCACCTTGGAAACCAAACATATGGCTTGTGTCTTGATGCTTCAGCCAATTACAATACAGTAGGCTTATAGCATGGCATCCAACCAGCTAAAACGTTGTTTGTCTTGGGACCCATGCTCATTAAAAACACATTGGCAATGATCCATATCATGAGACCAAAACAACATTTACTTCTCTAGAAGCCCAGCATCATTAGGATAAATACTAATGTCATGAGCAGAAATGCCACGATTTTGTCTGTCACTCTGTTTCTGAGACCTCTGATTGGGTTTACAGCTGTAAATAAATAAACCAGTTGCACAGTGTGTGCTCTATTGGGAGTTTAGTGTCAGAATTCTTTGGTTTCAAACACATGTACAATTTCTCCAAACACTCTTGATGCAAATATGATCCGCTTCTATCCCGCCAAAGAAAAGTTGCAGATGTTCACCTTTGGCTACAGCTCCCTCAGCTAAATGCCAAGCAGATAAATCTCAAAACCCAAGGGTGGAATGGAAAATTAATATTCTGATAAATTGAGCAGAAAGTCAAGAGTGCATTATGCTGATCTATCCCATCAGTGATGATTTAATTTAGGTTTTAAGCTGCTCCGGTTTGCCCTTAGTTCAAGGGAAAAGGAACGTGGTTGGTTTTTCAACCTTAAAATATTCGCTCCTATTTTCTTCCTATTAGTCATTCCCACTGGCAGGAAAATGACATAAACCTTATAGCAGAGAGGAGAAACACCAGAGGTGCATCTCAATAAATTAGAATATAATCAAAAACTACATTTATTTCTGTAAGTCAATGCAAAAAGAGAAAGTCAAATCTTATATAAACACTCTGGATACATTGGGGGGAAAAAAAATTGTGGTTGAAAAAGGTGCACAAGAAATACATAACTAAACTGTATGAGTTTCACTTTTAATCGAATTTTTGAACTAAATTCACTTGTAATTGTTGCGTCTTTCATTATGATTTAACTTTTTTTATTTTGAAAATTGGGGTAAACATGTAAACAAAGCAACCTTGCAACTAAACCTGTCACAATAACAAATTTAGATGGAGGATAAATTATCCCAGCAGTTACTGTGATAAACGATTCAATCTTTTGTTTCTGAGACCATTTTCAAATAATATAACGGTAATGGCATAAAGCAAAAACACATTCTAAAAGATCAATAAAATTTACAATCAAATAAACATTTAACCATGAGCCTAATTTTTAAAATAAATAAACAAAAATAAAAGAAATGAAAAAAATGAATTATGAAGTCTGTCTGAACAAAACTCTAATCATCCAGTTTTTGGTAGAAAGAAAGAAAAACGAAGAAAGAGAAAAACTAGGTCATTCAAATGGAAATTATTGAGATCGTTTTACTTTATTAATTGATTTATTGTTGATTGTGACAGGCCTACTTGCACCAACGTAGAGAGTTTAGTAAATTTAAATTTTCTGCTGCATTTACACCTCCTAGTGCAAGATTGTCAGCAGATGCCGAAGTTTGAGTGTTTTTGTCATTTGAGTCCAAGAAGTCCAATATAGAAAGAGTAATATTTTTACACCGAAGAAATATAATTTCGAAACCAATCCAATCCAAACTTCTTTCTGATGTTAAACCTGATGTGCAGTCAGCAGATGTTAAACTTGATGACTTTCACGACATCACAAACTCCAAACTTTTTCCTTTTAATGGGTCGCAGCAGGACAGTGATAACAAATGGCTACGTTTCCATCCCTCCAGACTCTCACAACTGGGTAACAAGACGGGCCTGTAGCATTTCGGTCAGGTTTGTGATACTGCCCTTGGGCACAGTGCTGTAATACGTTAGGAAGTTTTACAGTCTTATCCATCACTAACAACCATAAGGGATGGGTCTGTTCAGTCGCACATTCGTTATTTTGTTCCAAAAATGCAGCCAGAGCCATAAAGAACCATCTACAGAGACGAGAAGGAGTCCTGCACCAGATGGTGTGGCCCCTGCAGAGTAGTGATCTAGACTCATCAGGTTTGTAAGGGGATACATGAAAAATAGGATCAACTCCAACACACAGTTAACGGAGGAGGAAACACTTTGCCCAAACCTGCTTCATAGAAGTTTGCAAAGGCACCATTTGTATTACATTTAAGACTAAACAATTATTGCAATCGGCCCATTAAACCAAAAAGACAATAAAAATATTCCCTCAAACTTTGGCCAAAGTGAAGAAACTATACAAGGCCTGCCATCATGATCAGCCCTATTATGCCACTGCAGCTACGAGTGCCAAGTCTTTCTGCTGGCTGTCACTCTGTTGCTCTCATCTCTTTTGACCGTTTCATTGATGTTCCCTCTCTGCTGGCTCGGCAAACGGAGCAGCAGCCCTCAAAAGTTTGTATGGTCTGACACCTTTTACTGGTTTTATCTCATCAGGTGTCAGGCTGATGTACGGAAGCACAAAAAAATGCCTGTAGTAAAACTCAACTTTTATGTTACAGCCGTATGTGAATATAATTGGCAGATCTGAACTAATTGGGAAAAAAAACCTGCATTGGTTTTGCTGAATAGATGTGCATAAAATGTTTTGAAAGACACTTCACCCTATAAGAATATCTAGAGGCAAGAGAACAGTGGAGCATTTACCCTTTATTTTAAACTCCCTTAAGATCAAAAATCTTTTCTGTGAGGGAGACCAGGCCAAGACAGACAACATAAAGTAAATTAATTTAAAAAAAAATAGCAATTTCATTAAAATAATTTAAATAAATGCACATTCATGACAAATATTACTTCTTAAATTTCAAATTAATCTACAAGTTCTGAAGTGTCAAGTAGAGATGACAAAGCCCAGGCCTCCAGAGCTACTATTAGATGCATCCCTTCTTCTACATAACATGAATCAAATGAATGGCTCATTACCAGGCTACCGAGGCACTGAATGACTGCTGATGAACAAATTCAGACATCCTAGTTTAATAAAGACACTTCGCCAAAAAACTTTTTGATAAATGAAACTCATAACTTGTCTGATTGAAAGTTATAGCTCCTGATGACTTTATGAATGGGAGACAACATAAGTAAGAGCAGTCACCTAACATGGCCTTGTAGGAATAAATGTACTGATGTTCCAATCTATCACTGCTCAAAGAAGACCGGCCGGCATACTCATACACGATGAAATTATGAGTGTAAAACTGGAATTATGTAAAAAAAAAAATAATAATAATAATAATCTTGAATCTGCACAATACAGACCCAAACAGAAGAAAAACTGGAACAGCAGAAAATCTATTTAAAAACCAAGGATTTTTGTATGGTACTAGATGTGACATTTAAAAATAACATTTTTCTTCTTGGAAGAATCCAGGATATTTCCAAACTGACTACAAACAGCTCATCATTTAGCCATTTACAATCTCCTGTATTCCTTGATTTCCAGAAGCATGCGATTTTGGCTTCATCTAATTTGAAAAGAGTTATGGTTTTTCTGAGCGATATAAAAGGCAAACGGCAGATGTTCCATCTATGGCACTTGCCAGTGCCACATGAAACTGCCTGCAAACACTAATCAAAGTGGGTCTTTCCTCTGGCTGAGCAAAAAAGTTTATGAAAAGATAAAATCATTTATCTTTGGCTGTGTTGTCACAGAACATCACATGTGTGGTAAAACCAAAAAATTAAAATAACTTGTTGCAATTAAGCACAATCTGGAACCCATTTGGTGGGACAGATCACTAATATTACCATATAGATTAAATAAAAACTGTTGAATGTTCCCTTTGTGAAAGTATGAATGAGCTAATGATTTTAATTTCAAAAGGCAAATGAAAACTTCTAAACAGAAAAAACAGGAAAGTACTAAAGACAAGAAGGGAATTATAGCAAATATATCATACATTAATGCTATGCATGACTTGTTGCAGGTAAGAACAGTCAGACAGAATTGATTCAAGGAATAAAAAGACAATACAATGAGACGAATGGGACAGGGAGGAGAACTTGTAAAGAAAGACACTTTTTACCTTCTGTGTCTTGGCCGAGGCAGGCTGATAGCAGCAGGAGATGAAGGACTCCAGTTCTCATTACATTCATCCATCTGACCAGGCCTCGTGACGACGGCCCCATTAATCGTGTTGTAACCATCCTCACCACCATGCTTCAACAAGCATCCAGCTGCGTAGAAAGGGGAGGAGACAGGAAGACATTAATGCAGGTTGGCTCCAATCATTAGCTACATCTCCAGCTGTGGGAGTGAAAAAAAAAACAAAAAAACATCCAGTGACCTGTGGCTTTCTTGCTCAAAAATGAAAGGAAACGTACGTCAAACTTTGGGTTGTTTCCATTTCAGTGGTTGTCAGTGGGAAGGAGGGTAGGTCTGATCAGGGTGGGTTCAGATTAAGCTAATGGGAATCATCCTTTGTCTTCTACAGAAACTACTTGCACACATCCATATCTACCAAAGGAAAAAAAAGATTTGATGCATCTTAACTGTATGCACTCTTTTCCCTACAGACATAGGCTTTAAAGAAAAGATTTTCTTTAAAGGTTTTCACGTTGACAGTTCCCCGTGTTGCATCCCTAAGATAAAGATCTAAAAAGTCTAAAGCCTAGATACCATTTAATATTTATTTTGAAGAACGAAAAGCACACTACAATCGAAAATCTTTAATTGGTCTTTGTGTTAACACATGAAAGTAAATTGCTGATTTTTTTTTAGGATAGCAAGCATTAAAGAAAAGGAGACAGAAAGGGAAATGACGGTGAGGAAGGCAATTTAATGCTGGATAAAATGCCAGAGGTGTCGGATACATTTCAAATCTTGCTGTGGAAAATCTGCCACATTTGAAAAGCTACATGGAGAAGCAAGCATGAAAAAATACATTGGCCTGACATATGCTTATTTATGCAAGTGCAGCTTTTTTGCTGTTGTTCAAGCAGTTTAGGATTAGGATAATTATGCATTATAGAAAGAGCAAAAAAAAAAAAGCAAAAAATCCAGAGAAGTTCAACAAATGTTTATGTTCTGAATGTACTCTAATGCGCTCCCCCAAAGATTTATAATGGCTTGGTTTCAAATCAAAGTCATCAAGCATCTTGACTGACTGTTTATTCATTTGCATAAATATCTTTGAGTGCAACAGAAAGCATCCTTGGGTTCTCAGCACAAACAGTCCAGATGGTTTAATTTCATTTTGAGTGTTTGTGCTACTTTTTTTTTTCCTGTTCATTTACTCAAACAAAAAAAACTAAAATTTTTTTCCTTCGTGTAAATACTTGCATTATCACCTTACTGCATGTTGAGCAGACACTGACAAGAGAACCAATGACAAAAAATATGCAACTAAAAACTTATTTTACACATAGGATTTGCATGAGTAACACCTTTACCTAAAAAATGCTAAACAATGTCCTTTCAGAAAGAGCTATTAAGTTCTTCCCTTTGAGGAACAAAAAGAGTTACCGGTTTAATTAGAGCTGATTCATGAAGCTCCCATGACAGACATTACTGTGGCAGAGTCAGATTACTGTTGCCCCTATTTTCTCAATGGAGATTGAGATGGTTGACAATGAAAATGTAATTGGGATATTCTATGAAGCCCCAGAGGTGAAATCTAGCTGACTTCAACCGCTAACTTTGTTCAAGAATGACAGTTCAGACACATAATGTGGGCATGCTCTCAGTTCTGCCGTTTTCATCTATCCATTTGGGAGTGCAAGCGGATGTGATGGATAAAGTGCCAGAGAAAGTCTGTGGAGGGAACAGATGACATCTGACATTGTGAAGATATTCAGTCTTGAACAGAAAACCCAATGGCACTTCCGCACCCAACCCCCACAGTAGTTGTTTTTATTGATCCCAATATGTGAGATCTTTATGCATCCCTAATGTAATGTCAGACCTGCATAGGAGTTTTATAAATAACTCCGTTATTTTCAAAAGACTGAGCCACAGGGCAATTGAAGAAGACATGACACACGAGACTCCGTTTGCATCCCTTCCATTTGCGATGCTTTCAGAAGATTTTAAATCACATCAGATATACAAAAAAATGTTGCAATCTGTCAAACGAGAAAAACAATGGCACTTGAACAAAACATTTCATCTGCATTGCTGTCATATTTTATTTCTCTTAGTTAACTGTGACAAAAGGTAAAATCAAACTAGATATTTCCAGTCATTGTGCACAATCTAATCTTTAAATGTCTTTTGACTTCATAAATATATGAGAAGTGATTCACTTCTGGGCTGCAACGTGAGGTAGTGGTTAGAACCAGTTCTGCAACAGTTCAATGTCAAAATGTCCCGTTCATGTTTGATATGTTTTCAAATTTAATTTGTCCATTTTACAATCTTTCAATCCATATTTTTCCAACTTTCTACTCAACAATATGCCAGAAAATGTGTCCAAATGTGGTGTGTGCTTCTTTAATGATCATGCAGTCTTATTGTCAGCCAGCTCAATAAAAGTCTAAAAGTCAGAGAGATATCACAATATGCAATTGCTTCAGAGAGGGAAGGTCAGTATGGAGTTTGCTGCTTGTTTTCTCTGAGTTTTTTTTAAAGCTACTTCAGATTTCTTTCAGTTCAATGTCCTATGTTGTGTCTTACAATAAAAAGCACTGAAGTTTAATTATTCCATTTGTACATGCCGTTTAAGATGTTAAAGGGGTTAGCATGAAGTTCCCTCACTGATTAAACTGTTATGTCCTAAAAGAAAGAAAGATGAACTCCACGACCTGAACAGATCTCAGCAGGTTCAGAAAATTATGAAATCATTTCAATCTGCACCAAGATTAAGCGATAATGCAATGATCCTGCACTACTAGGACTTTCTAAAGATGAATATCAGACATTTGTTTGAGGGAGAAAAAAAATTCACACAGTTTTTACCATCTTTGGCCAATATTAATCAATTGTAAGATAAGAAGAAAAGCAGTGTAAGCTGTGCTGATATATTATCTCTTTTTTCCTTCATGTTTGGATTGGCCTAAGTCCTTCTCACTGAGGAACTCATCTTTTATCAGCTAATTTATATCAAACAGAACATATGATGAACTAGATTTCCCTAAATAGAATTCCTAAATGATTTCAGTATTATATTTTGGAGAGTGCTCCCCATTGTTACAATGATAATAAATATAGTTGAAAAAGTCTTACTGCAGCAGGTTTGGTTGTTTTGTGGTAATTTTACATTTAATGGTTCTTATTACAGCCTGACAATGTGTTTCCATGAATGGTGCCATGACATCAAATGGAAAAAGTCTATTCTATGTACCATGTTCAACTCAAGTATGGAGTAAGAGAAATAAACATCGTCTCATTACAGGCAGGCCACCGAGCTCAAGTTTCTTGAAACTTGAACTCTGATCTGAGGACTGAACAGCACGTCAATCTGGACTAATGGGGAAAATAAAAAGTTGACATCTAAAAATTTAAATTATAGAATTCTGACATTTTTGCGTTTGATATAACTATCCAGAGCGTACCGTCGCACCTCAGTTGATTTAAGTTACTGTATTTTGCTGAAGGTGAAGTACAGTTCATTTGTTAATTTTGTATGCGAAGTAAGTTTATCCATAACTCCCTGCCTTCTGCATTGTTTACATTAAGTCCTGTGAAAAAGTGGACGTCTCTTGGTCAGACACTTTCACAGTTGCACCCTATAAAGGATTTACAATTAAATCCATTAGAATGAATTATTAAAGCTATTTATAATGGTTTTAATAGGTGCACAGTGACCTACTAAAACTTAACTTGCAATCCTTTGACCCAAACTGAACCAGTCCTGTTCCTCTACACTGAATACAAAAACAGGAGAGAAGAAGTATAACAAAGGAGCATCATCTCACAATTAGTCAAAAGTTAGTTATGCCACCATATTAAAAACAAGACAAAAACACTGACGTCTATGTTTGTTCACTGTGACATTATCCATCACTGACAGCAATGATGTCACTCATACTTCAATTTTATATGTGTAATAAAAAGGCATAAATATCTATGCAGTAGTTGGGTTTATTTAAAGAGACCCTTGTGATATTTTGCTGAGTCTAATATGATTCTTGTTTAAATCAATACTCAATTTAGTATAAAAACTTAGGAATGATTGTCTTTACTGGAAAAAACAAACAAACAAACAAAAAAAAAAAAACTGTAATAATGTGCAGGTGCCCCTCTGACCCCAGAAATCTGACCTTCTTCCAAGAAAAGTTTATACACAAACAGAGGCAGACAAATCTGATTACCTAGTAGTATATCTGAAGCATGAAGCTGAAAATTTATGAACAAGAAATTGAGCTCTCAGTGCAGGTCTATTTTATATTTAAAAGGCATAAAACACATTTTTGTACACCATCTTGTCAAAGATATTCATGCGCAAGATAATGGCCATGCACTTGCATCCAAGTCTTACATCACCAAGTGCAATGGAAACATTTGGCTGTGGTGGGGGAAAGCAGTAAACACGTTTTCTCTAAAGTTGATGAATCATGCCTCTTTGTCTAGTAAACTGGATGAGCTGCTTGGAAATGGTACTTGCTTGACTGATTTGGGTCTGAATTAAAGTTAGTACAAAAGAGCTTATGGGGTTTTTAGTAGCTTTACTAAGATGCTTTGTTTCAGTGAAGGTTTGGACAAGTCCCCCCAACTTATTTAGGTGACTTGTGCTGAAATGTGAATTTCCCTTTGGGACTAATAAAGTATATTCATTCATTCATTAAATTGTAAAGATATAGAAGAGCTAGTCTGTTGTGAAAGACCTTGCCTTACCTCCACAGAACCCTGACCTCAAACACACTCAAATGCACTTCTGAAAGAATGGTCAAATATTCACATAAATATACTCCCAAACCTTGTGGACAGCCTTTGAAGGGAAGTTCTATGGGACGCCTCTAAAATGATGTGTATGTAGCACAAAACATAGGTTTTATAACTTTAGAGTGTCTCATGTACAGAAGCTAACACCGGTGACACTTGTGTTTGTTAAAATGTGTTGCTTGTCTTACTTCTATACAGAGTACATTTAGATGGTGCCACAAAAACACTTTCCCACCAACTACCATACGTGTGGCTTAGCTGCATCAAGTCACAAAAAAAAAAAAATTAAAGAAAAAAAGTCAAATTTATTTTTATAGAACATTTTTGAAACCAGGCAGTTCAAGTTTTGCTCTTGCCGCTGCATCAAGAAGAACTGAAAGAAACAAAACAAAAACCTCTGCAGAAGAAACCGAGTTCAACTTCCTTCACAAAATGTAAATGAAGATGGAGTAGTGTCAGATTTTAGCAGTTGCAGGGTTTCTCTTTTTTCTTTGGCAAAAGACCACAAGCCATTTCTCCCTGCAGTGCTAGACTTGTGCATTTGCTTTGGTTGCATTTACCCAGAATGCCCTGATCTACAGTCTGCTTCCTGCTTTTGGAGCGATCCCCCGGCCCCTTGGCGTTCACATATACATTCTAACCACGACAGAGTTCACCTTAACTAAACCAAAATCAAAGTTTTTTGTGCAGACCAGAGTTCACTTTTTGGGTCTGCAACAAAGTTCAATTACACAATCACACACCCCCAAACAAACTGAACCTTCTAGGCTAACAAACTAGAGTTTGATTGAAGCAACTAAACAGGGCTGGTATTAATACATCCTCAGACCGCTGCATACATCCAAATAAAAAAATAAAAAAACATAAATAAATCACTTGATTTTAATTTACAAATTTTATTGAAAAAGAAAACGTCTTTTATTGCAACAACTAGGCAATGATATTTAAAAGCCAACCCTCATAGTATACAACATTTTTAAATCTTATTTGAAAAGTTATAAAACTATTCACTAGACTCAAGGATCAAAGTTCCAAAAACGATTTTTATTGAAGACAATTTCTACCCAGTTGTAGAAAGCCTAATGTTTTTAAAATTTAATTGTTCTTTTATTGAATAATTGTTGCTCAAATACACTCAAATTAACATTCGTCTGTGGTCCTTGTTAGTGCTTCCAGTAATACGCGTGCTGATGTAGTGGAAGACCGCCGAAGTAGATTAAATCAGTACCAGTGAATCAATCAACACTTTTATAAACAAATCTCTACAATTAATACCAGCAGCAAGAAGCCAAACTACTGTATCATTGCTTCTAAAAAGCATAATAAAGATCAAACAGTTAAGCCTTTGATTCTAATCCTGGTTAATGCTGGCAAGCACCTGCACAGCTTCTAAGAAAACTGAGGATAATGAATAAATTATCTTTCTTCATGACTCACCAGTTGTTATCACTGCAGAACAGTCCCAGTCGGGATCAGTTCAGGATAACAACACTCAGACAATGTCAGAGCCAGGAAGAATAGCTGCCTCATGTTTAATTCTCTTGTCTTCTATTGACAGCTCTGTTGCAAACAATTGCAGACCATGCTGTAAGCGTCAGAAACCAGGATAAAGTGTATTAGGGCTGAAGGCACTTCTCTGCTGCTAGAACTTCAAAAAGTTTGATTCCTCCAGAGAGGAGCGGAAATACACCCCACAGAGAGGCAGGCATACTCAAAGAAAACGAAACATGGAAATTCGATGGAACCGGAGAGACGGGGGCCGATCAGACAACGAGAGAAGAGACGGGAGGGAAGGCTTAAACAAAAAAGTGACAAGCAACAACAAGAGATTGCGATACAAAAAAGGAATTCAAACTAAGCAGTGAGACGAAAAAAGAATCACCAAGGCGGAGTTTGTGACCTGCAGTGGTTTTACTAAACATGAACAACCTTTGAATCAGGTGTGATCACAGGGAAAATGCACAAATTAAAAGAGAGCACAGATAATGTGAGGTAAGTGTGAAATAGGATGTCAGTACTGAAACAGAAGCAACAAGATAGATGGAAATCCAAAAGAAACAGAGAAAAAAGTACTAAAAAAGACAAAGGTAAACTTTGTGAGAGCTAAAAATGGCAATACAGACTCAGCAGCGTTGAGGGAAGGTAGGAGATTTTTGTATCTTGTGTAAGGTCATAAACTTTGTGATCAAATTTCTGTCAAGCCAAATGACAGATAAGACCCTCGTACTGAAATTCTGAGTGTTTTTGCTGAAAAAGACAAATTGCAATATTTTCCTTGAAGTCCCAGAGCTGAAATTTCGCCATCTGTCAGTCCGTCTATGTTTGCCAGTACTATTCATCAATGTCTGTCAAGTTTGTCAAGTTCTCTGATGTCAAAATTTCTCTTTTACATTCTTTTATTTCCGATGTTCCTTTTTTCTCCCAAAAGCTTTATCTGATACAGCTTACTATGAGGTTAATTGTCTTGCACAGACATCCTTTCCCAGTATAGAAGGACAACTTCCTTATTGTTGGATGTCTGAGAAAATTATCTTTGGCTTCTTCAAAGTGCTTTAGAACTCTTGCAGGAAATGAAAATTTAGAAAGTAAAGCATTGTGGGGAAGAAAAAAAAAAAAAAAAAAAAAAGAAAAAAAAGATCACAGCCTCTACTCCAACACAAACAGGCCCAATGTCAAAGCACTCTCTGGACAAACAGAATTTTAAATACAGCTCAAACTTCTTATATCTGCACAAAAACCCATTTTTAGCATGTTGTACTGGTACTTTCCACTTTAGATCTCCTTCCCACAGCAGAAAACCTATGGAAATTTATGAATCAGTATTCTGTAAACTATGCATCTGGGAGTTACGTTACTAATATTGACATTTATTATCAATCTTAGTTATTAACACTTAAATTAAGAAACAGAGTTCTTGTAAAGCTTTACAATAATCTCTTCTATTTTGCAACATATGTTCGATCAAATATTTTGAGAAAAATAAAATCCAGGCATTTATATTTGGGAGCTTTTATTTCATGGAAATGATTGCCAAAGGTAAGTAGACAACATAAGGTATTTATTCCAGCACTGTTCAGCAAATGCTTAGTTACACATTCTGAATTGAGTTTGTGTGTAAAACCGCTTGCAGTGCTGTGATGTCAACATGAATTAACTCATTTGTATGGCACAAACAATGTTTGCAAATAAACATACAGCGGTATTTGCATGTTTTGTATCAAAAGCAATCCACACCAAATCCTCACCACTTTGCAGCATCAGTGGGAGCAAAGTAGAGGGATTCACATTCTTGACACATGCAGTTGTGTTGACCAGGCTGTCCAATAAGCTAATAGCTGGGCACTTTGCCCATCTTCTTCCGCCAATCTCACTGAGTGTCAAAGTGACAGTCAGCACCTGTGAGGCTGAAGGACCAGCATCCAAGACACCACAATTTTCCTGATTGTCCCCAAGTGCTACAGAGAGAGAACCACATAAAAACACACACACACACAATACAAGGAAGAAAAGTATGAACCTGTTAAGTAGATTTAGTTCAAGTGATCCTGTGAAAAGAAAAACAAAAACATAAAATTTCAAAACGTACATCTAAAATTTGTCTCCTAAAAAAAAAAAAAAAGAAAACTTTCTTGTAGTTCAGCATTTTCTTCCTTTACACTTCAGCATTCCTGTGAAATGTTACTGTGTACTCAAGGGAAATAGTGTGGCAGAAAAACAAAAGATAATTTATTGATTAGTCCATAAAGGTGTGTTTAAATTGCTTTGGATCATAAACATTGATGTTTTTATTACATTATAGTGGCCAAAAGGTGTTTTATTTATTTTCTAAGTCAGTTCAAGGTGGACAAAAGGCAAACTACTGCATTAAAAGTGAAGTAAATGAAGGATGTTTGAAGACAGTCATTGTATCTTACGTTTTAGATTTACAACTTTTTACAAAGTTACATAAAGACATCTCACTTCTATCTGCTATATCTCAGTGATGTCAGTTTCTTCTCCACTGCTGGGTCATTTGATTTAACTCAAATTGAAATGTTGGTATTTTCATCTGCACTTGAACTCGGTACCACAGCAGAAAAAAAAAAAATAATGCATTGATGTCAACAAAACTGGCACTTGTTGCGTGACCTGAAGTGCTACCAAAATGAATGAAGTAATTTGTGAAATTTGTTCCCATCTGCCTCCAAGGACGTTCACTTTCTAAAAGTAATCACTCCGGTGCAGCTGAGCTTACTGAGGGCACAATAAGATATAATTTCAGCTTCAGAAACATATGTATTGATTCGTTGAGCCACTGCAGGAGCAAAATGAATGATATAGAAGGAAAGCAGTGGAACATAAACTAGTGAAACTACCAAAGAAAAAGAATAAAGATGACAAAAATGTAGGGATTGATTCTTATATAATCCTTCCCCCCCCTTATGGTTTTACAAAGGTTCTTATTTAGTTATTAAATTAACCCTTGTTGTTTCATTATTCTGTAGAAGGATCAGTTTGCAGGTAGACAAAATAAATGAAAGTTTGCACTGAAACTAAATTTCTATATGCTTTACCCTCGTCAGCATGGGAGGCAGGAGAAGCGGGGCCAATTGAGGAAGTGCACATGTAAGAAATCAGGTCACCATATCTTTCAGTAAGATTCTTTTGATAAGTCGGTCATGTTGGCACTCCTGGATTGAGAAGGTTTAAATTATACTTGGGCTTTGCTCTGTCCTCTCTGACTCTCAGTGTTGTAATATTTATGAATGTTCTTTGTAGACAAGCTGTGAAGGGTTGCAGAGTGCGCTTTAGCCTCATTTTCTCGCCATGAAAGCTGTAATGTACATTTGAGAAAATGCAGCCTTCCACAATGTAATAAGTGGAGCTTTCGCAGCCATCTCTCAATGAAATGAGTCCTGTTAAATCATCAGTCTGTTTACAGGTATCGCCACAAACCAAACACTTTCCTTTGTGGGGCGTCAAAAACCTTGCAGTACACCCACTACTGCTTTGCTTGCATTTTTTTTTTTCTGGTCAAACAAAAGCTATGAAATTTGAAAATTTGTGTTGCAGTTTTATGACATATTTGAAGGTGTGTTTTTGTTTTACACACATTGGAAATGTCAAAGTTTCAAGCCTAATTGCAAGTTTGCCAGCCTGCCACTTTTTAACAACAAAAGTTGTTCTTTTACACAATCCAAGTATTGAATGTTAAAAAAAAAAATAATAATTATGATGCGTTTTTTTGTTGCAGGCATGTCAGTCAAGGGAACCCAAAACATTTGTGCAAAACCTTTTGAATTTATGCTCTACAAACTTTGCCTAACTTCTTTTTTTTTTTTTTTCTCAAAGCATTGGCTCTTAAATCACACAGTAGAAAAATTAAAACACATAACCAAAAGGGTAATAGAGATTAGAAATGCTCTCTAAATCCAGAATCAGATACTGATCAGAATCTAGACATTTTCCCAAAGCAGACTGGGTCCTTCAGTCTTTACAGCAAGAAGATGCAGATTTTATACAAGTCTCTTAGGTCTTAAGGGTCAACTTAAAAAAGGTTTATGCATTTTGCCTAAACCTTTAGTGGCAACAATTCAAAACAAGATGATTTCAAAGTGGAAGATTTCAGAGAATTTAATTCGTTTTGCCATCTAACATCTCAGAGAATGCTTGCAGCAACGGGTGTGGGAGGGTGAATGTTACAGTATTTTCTGGGTGACCAGAAAGAAGCTGTTCTGTTCTTGACAAACTATGAAAAGAAATTTAAATGAAAGAAACTAATTAAGTGGTGATGAAACTAACACTTAAACAATTTTATACTTTGCATCTGGTCCAGGTCTCATGTTCAGAATGCTTTTGTTTCGTTTTGCTTAGTTTTTTTATTTAAAGAAAAAAGTTTAATCTTAATATCCCCAATAAGTTATTTTGTCAAAAAATGTTAAGTTTTTCTATCTCTACTATTTTTTGGTTTTCTCTTGTCCTGTAGGCTGATGTGGAAAAATGTGAAAAAATATATATATATATATTCAGGCATAATGGTGGCCTCTCAATGCTTCCTGTATTCTACCTAAGTAAATGCAGCAATCTACTTTTCTCTTTGAAACACACTCACACTCCAGTTCTTAATGCACATACACACTAATGCAAGATAATATGAAAAAATGTGCTTTTTAGACCATACAATTGTTAAAAGATTCAGTACTCATGTTTTGTGGAGTCCTTTTTCCTGTACTTTTCCCCACTTCCATATTTTCCCCAAGTAAAAACTTTCAAAGTAACTCTGTAACACTCTCTCTCCTATTCAAGTCCATTGGAGAAGACTTCATACCAGAGCACTGCACTAATGATCACAATATGAACGTGTTCCAACTTTAGCAGCAGCTAATTTGACCAAGTAGATGTTCCAGCTGACGACTCGACCAGAGTCTGAGCGGTGAGCGGCCAAATTAACAAGCAGAAACATGACAGCTGACAAGGACTGAAATTTGAGTGAGAGGAGAAGGGGGGGGGGGGAGGCGGGGAGGCACGGTATCCCTCTCTAGTCCAATATAAATATGAGAAAATGTGAACAGAGGCAAAAAGTGCACTGCAAAGTTTGGAGTTTAAGCCTTTGCTGTTTTTCTGTGCTCCCTGCTGTAATTAACCTCATTTCAGCAGGGCTCAGTAAAAAGCAAGATTGCAATATGCCTTCACTTTGCTGTAAACTCTTCCGGCAGGCTCACTCACTCACTACAAACATCCCCAGCTTCTGGATGGATGACGAGTTGATCCTCAGTTGCAGGTTTATGTCACGTTCTTTTTGCCAGGCGTTTTTTTTTTTTAACCCTTTCCTATAGCAAGCAATTAAAAAATCAGGCAAGTGCATCATGGGTGCTGAATTGTAGGCGTCATAGAGAGAAACGCTGTGCTCTGTGCTTTTATCCTATTGTGGTTGTGTGTTTTCTTTGTTTCTACAGCTCAGCAGGTGCCACACTGAACCTCACCAACCGGTGCAGGTTGAAAGGGTTTGAGTACATCAGGTTTCAGGCTAGGAGAAGAAAATATAATTGGGAGACAAGCTGCTGCTCAGCCTAATTTCACATATAGCCTGAAATTCACATTAATAATAGCTGTGCTTTATTTATACAGGCACATTCTAAATTGAGTAAAAAACTACCTTTTAGACATTGGTTACACAACAGATTTTTTCCTCCTTGTTTTTTTCCAAAAATAATCAGTACGGCTCAATGTATTCCGTGCCAGTGGGAGGTGATCATGTTGACTTAAACAGAATCAAAATTCAAAAGAAAACTGCAAGGTTGACAAATTCTAAAATAATAATAAAAAAAATCTAAATAATTACAGTCTCTTTTCTACTTGTCACTGCTTACCATTTCCTCTCAGTCTTTAGCTTTTTCAGCTAAAACTTAACATCTAAAAGTCTTCATCTGCTGCCATTCCCAGTGTAAGGTGATATTCTTTTCTTAAATATTTGAGCAAAAGTGCAGCAAATGTACCTAAAAACATTTTTTCCCCCATTCACTCCATAGCATTATCATTAGCTTTAGTACTCTTCCTACTTGCTGAAATTCACTGGAGCTTGTGTGTTCAGAAATGCACAAAAATACAAATATGCACTTAGTTTTCATTTACTTTACTTTGTAGTTAATGAATCGATTCAATACTATCACGTTGCAGTTAGAAACAGGCCAAAGTGCTGGTAAACTGAGAACATATTAGAAAACAACAAGGCTATCAGGGCATGAAACAGGGGCCAGCATGAGCTAGAGAAACTGAGCAATAATGGGAAGAAACAGAAATGGACAATAAAAACCAGTGAGGATAAATCCTGATGGACGAGTGGAGAATAACATTAGATGCAGGTGAGGAAATCAGGTGATCGAGAACAGCTGTGAAAGGGACCAGGTTGCCAGGCTGAGGGAAGGTGAATAATTAGCACAAAGAAGCTGAACTAACAATCAAAGAAAGTACAAAACAAGGGCGGAAAAGAACAATGCTGATCTAACAGAACAAAACCCAATATGGAGAAAGAACATAACATAATAATAAATAAACTCATAAATGGAAAGGAATGAACAAAATATGGCAAGATTTAATTAGTATAAATGAAATCATTCAAAAATAAATCAAAACACAAACACACCAGGATCAAAACAAATACAGGCTTTGACCTTTTAGATCATTTTCTAAGTGGAAAAAAAAAGAAAACAAAACAGTGAGCCATTCTCCATTTCCCTGAAATCCACATTTTGTGTCTCAGTGTCTGTGTTGCTGAAGAGCAGTTGAGTTGATTTACCCACATGTACCTTTCCACATGCGAAGGGATGAATAATGAGCCATGTCTGGCGCTTAACACGGTGTTAGTAGATGTTAACCATGACAGATTGTGCTGCCACCGGTGACCATGGCTGATCAGTCAGATAGCCTTCACCTCTCTGCTTCTCAATTATTTCACAGCCACATGAGCCTACAGACGGCAATAAATCTCACATCTTATTTCAGGCGGCTGATTTCTTTGCTAATGTCACGGATGCTACAATTTGAATGTATCGAATGGACATTTGACAAATACATTTGACACGTTCTTCTGCAGACAACAATGAGTCTGTGGTTGAAATATTGTACTTGTTTTGTCTAAGTCTGAATTTTCATGCATGTTCATCTGCAGTCACATTGGAGAAAGTAGATCCAACAGGAAATTTAAGACATTTAAGGGTCTTTTGCAGTAGGATTGTTTACCTATTAGTAATCAAAATATCTAGAAATTTATCTTCAATATTTATTGTTTTAAATGAAGATTTATCGTCCTGGACTACATCTCAGCAGATTTACCGAAAATATTCAGGAGAAAAAAGCTTAGACTTTTTTGAACAAAAACATTTTTAGCCTAATTAGTAGGTAAACTGGAGACTTGGTTGTACACACATTTAATAAGCAAAAGTCTGCACTTGTATGCCTGGGAAATATCCACACACCGATTTAAAAAAAAAAAAAAAAAAAAAGCAAATGTGAAAATTGACATCCCCAAAGAGCCCTCAAAACTTTTTTTTTTTAAACTTGAAAACTGTCAAGAAACCAAAATAAATCCTGCAGCGTGTGCGCTTGCCCAACCGAAAATATAAGGAGTAATTCTTTTCTGTCACATTCTCTGCAATTTCAAAACAGTCACTCTGAGATTTTTTTCCTTTTCTAGATATCTGTCAAACACTCTCTGGGATGTGTTACCATCACTGATTTCAACCACTAGCCTGGTTTTCGGGTAGTTCTCTCCTGAAAATGTCACCATGCTAACACCTGCCTTTGCCAGCACAGTGAACTAATTCCACGGCACAGTATGCAGGCCTGACATACTGGCCTGGAACAGGCAGCCGGGCTCGCACACTGCTCTCAGCTGCCAAATTAAATGCTGTCACGTTATTGTGGCTGCAAAGCTGCTGATCCAGAGATCCGGAGTGCACTAACTCCACACACAGAGGAGCTGCAACTAGAGTCCCTCTTGAAGGATTCATTCATTTTTTCCATTTCAAAACTACTGAATAATTAATTAAACATTTTATAAACAGGACAAAAAATGAAACAAATTAAAATCTATTTCTTTTACCCATTAGGTAAGGATTTAAATCAGTTGTGTAGACAAGCATTTAAATAATTGCTGAATAATTATTGTCTCCAAAAACGTTCATCGATTCAATTTATGCAAAGTGCTACCCCCATTTTTGAATTGATTAGTTTTACAAGACTTGATCACAGAGCTTCACTTAATGTGATTAAAGAGAAAATCCATCAAAACTGATCTTTCTCAAAGATTAAAGACAATGAGTCGAAAAAGAATGAAGAGAGACAAAACACGGGGGTGAAAAGGTAGAAATAACTGGCAGAAAAGTTTTCAGTTTTGAGCCGTGAAATAAGAAAAATGTGAGGCAAACTACACAAAAAATATTGAGGAAGTGGTGATGAGGAGACAAAAAAATCAGACGGCTAATTAATAACCTCTAAATATAAGCTTATTCCATTGGTCTTCTATAAATAAAACAACATCTCATGAGCTAATAACTTTTGCCTTTTTTACTTAATTAGTTAAATTTGCCTTAAACTCTTTGATGTTCAACACAAATTAGTAGAATAGCTAATTTTGAACACTTAGAGAGACTTTACTACCAAAGTGAACCTAATTTGAGGAGCCACTCAAATGAAAAGAAATCATGCAAAGAGAGACACTAACAGAAGCTACTCGGTCTCCTTTGACTCTGTTGAAAAGGTGACGAGGCTGAGACAATGATCACACCAAATGAAAACCTGTACCGGCTCACAAAAGACTGATGTCACAATCAAATGGCCAAAGAACAAGAATACAGAAAAATACATCAGTCAAGCAGTTCATTTTGATTGTGTATTTTTCTCAAAGCAAATTGTTGCTGTGAGGCGTACTCTGATTCACTGTGTAAAGTCCTGACAATTGTTCCATTTGTTCCTAATAGAGCACTTTGCTCTCAGACTGCAGGTTTACTAGTGGATCCTAGAATTTCTAAAAGTACTAAAGGTCGATCATCTAGAGATCAGGTCCTCTCCCGTCGAACCTGTTGTAAGTTTCAGTCCATGAGACAGACACCCTGTCTACTTTTAAGGCTTAAAATGTTCCCTTTTCATAAAGCTCATAGTTACACCAGTTTGGGTTGTGCTGAGCGACCTCTGGAGCACAAACTGACCACTTCTAATCACTCTGCTACATTCTCCTCCGTCTCTCCAGTTTTCACTATTTGCTGTTTTGTCAGCTTTTAGCTGCATGTTCTCTCCATTTTTCTCCTTTCAGAAGCTACACCTGGTCTGGCATTCTGTTCAGATGTGACACCTTCCCCAGAAGGAGGCATCAGCTAAGCTCCTGCTGCTGCCAACAATTTAACGTTCTCCTTCTATAGATGATGCACTTGGCCCGGTCTTTCATTGTATAACCTTGTCTCTCCCCCCTACAAAGCTTTTGGCTGAGCTTTTGTTGCATCTAAAGACAAAAGGTTGCACACTTTCAACCTTTTGTCTTTAAAGTTTTGACCAATCCAGAGCTTGTCTGCTTCGCTGTGTTTCTCTCCTATTTGAACTCGCTAAAGGAGCTACTACTGCCACTGATGTGTTACTTTTCTTTAACATAGAAAATACTCCTGGATCAGTACCTTTCTTTCGTTTTTCTATGTATGCTCTGTGTTCTCAAAAATCAGTCGGTTGTGGCAGATGGCCGTTCACACTGAGCCAGGTTCTTTTCTGTTAAAGGGGAGTTTTCCTCTCCACTGTCGCTACATGCAGGGTTATTATGAGGGATTGCTGCAAAGTCAATGACATAGATTATCCACTGTTGCTCCAAGTTAATCCAGATGATGTAAATGCTGCAAGTCAGTGACTTGGAAACTACTGGATCTCCTCAGACAGAGTGATTTTTTAAACCAATTCGAATAATAAACTGACCTTGACTGCATTATTTGACGACTACAATCAATATGTTTTCCTTTTCTTCATGAAGCATGTTTTGACTGATGCTACTCCAGAGTGACTTGCATTGTCTAAGTGGGAGAACAGCTACTGTACAAGCATATTTTAGTAACATTTTAAATCTAAAATAAAATAATTATGGAATTTTGCATCTTTTACGCACAATTAGGAATGTTGGCATAGCTAGAATTATTGTGGCTGTCTTGAGTATATTTCAAAGAAAATCTCCATCATCATCCTAACTTTGGGATTCCCAAAATCCTGTCAACGTTTCCACGTCCAGCAAACTTTACGACAGTCTTCCTACATCTGCTAAAGTGTTGCTCTCATATTGCAGCTTGAATAAACATTGCAGATATAAACACCTTGTAAAAATAGGACTTCATTCTTAAATAGCACTTAATCAAATTTAACTTTATGCCAATGCTATTATAGCATATTTAATTAGAATCCCAAAGTGTGTGTTCAAGCTGATTTATTTTATATCTGCAGAAACATGAAAAACAATTGGAGAATCTTTCTTTGATGTCAGAGCATCCGGACACCAATAACTATAACATCTAACACAGAAAGAGAAGAGACTGAAGTTGAGTAAATTCTTTAGTAAAATCATTAATGATTTTTCAAAGGGAAAGTTAAATTCTAAAGCCGTCATTAAGAATTGACCTAATGTGGACATTTCCAGTAAGAACAGAATAAATCCCATCAGGGCAGTCGAAGCTTAATCTTTTTCCCACAAGGTTGCTCACTGCGCAACGAAAATCCTCAACCTCAATACATGCATAGAAATCTACACCATTACCAACTGAGCTCCCCTGCAGACTGTGACAGGCTCCTCTTACTTTTCAGTGTACTGTTGTTTCATGCAGACTTCTGCTCAGGAGAGTTTAGGTCATGTTGTTTTGGTCACTTTACAAAATATAGCGCTGAAGTACAATGTATTATCATGAGAGGTGGTTTGCATAAAACTCATATAACTGGGTAGAAAAAAAATTTATGTCTGAAAGATGGTGGTTTAACTTTAGACTGAGTAAAAGTTGTGGAAAATGTATACATGAATGAATTACATTTCAAATTTCACCAAATTTTAGAACTAGAAAACCTACAAAACTTGAATGTATGAATCAAATCATAATTAATCTTTCCACTGAATTTCAAGTCATAATAAGGTAGGGAACAACTCAAATACAAGCGGTTAGGTCAGAGTTCAGGCAATCAATTCATCAGCTCAAGCAAAGAATCAGAAACCGTACCCAGAGGCATAAAGCTATCGGTAATAAATTGCTCCTTTTTTGTCTTTTTGTATAACCTGTCAGTGTAACCGTGGCAGACTTTGCTCTCAGAACAATGTTTTGACAGTTATATTACTCTAGTGCAGTTTAACATTCACAACTAAGGCATGAACTGATAATGTGGAGAAAAGTCAGATTGGCACAAACCACAGCCTGCTTTGCTAAAATAAAGTAGGATATTTTGGACAGAGTTATAATGCTGGTCAGAACTGGAGCAGAAATTACATTTATCAGTGTGATGCCAGAATGTTAGTGTTTTGGAATTAGAGTTTTTGTCACAACTATTCTTTCACCAATGTGGTATTAAAGGGTAGAATGGGCTCAACCAAAAGAACTTTTATTTTTTTAAGGTTTTATTGGCTCTAGTGGCCTTCATTTGATAGCAAACCGACAGGAAAGTGGGTAATGAGAGAAGCGGAAGACATCCGGCAAAGGTCACCAGGCCGGGAATCGAACCTGTGACGGCCGCCCCGAGGACCAAGGCCTCCCTATGCGGGCTGTGCTTAATCCCTGCGCCACCACAGCACCCCCAAAAGAACTTTTAAATCCCTGGATAAGTGCCGGTTTGTATAGTCTCTAAACTGCTACACAACAGGAGTTCTTGTGACTTCCTCCTGCCAAGTGGAAAAATCTTCATAGAAATATTTATTTAATGAACTAAAATTCCAACTGAAGGCATGTCTCATAACTTTTGCCTCGGGTGTTTATTGTTTTCTGCATTAATATCTCAATTATGCATTCTAAAGTTGAGGCAATAACTCTTATGCAAAGTTTCTCATTGTTCCGAATTTTTTTGTCTCTCATACTTTTTCACATTTCAATTTCAGACATGGAAGTAAACATAACCATTACGAGCAACTAGCCTGAGCACAACTGAAAAAAAAAATATGTAAAATTATCATGCCCTAAAAGTTAAAACAGCAATTTTAGCCGGTTATAATTGGATAGAACTTAATGAATTAACAGGCACAATGTGGTTCTTTAATACTCACTGAGATAACTGTTTTTGTCCACTATCACAGGAAGAAAAATAAATGTATTAACCAAAAATGACAGCAAAAGTACAAGGAAAGACATTTTTGTGAGTTTGTGGACTATTTAAAAAGCATTCAAACGTTAGAGTCTGAGCCAACAGTTACATGTTTGCTCATTTCTTTTGAAAAACAATAGCAGCAGTAAGCTGCAGAGACACTCAAACACCCGGACACATGCTGTGGTTTTGAGCACTCTACTTTCACAGCTCTTATAAAGTTTTGCGTGTCATTATATTTTACACAATACAAATGAGCAAACATATTTGTGCTCCCTCTTGGCATTTAGCAAAGGAAATGGGGACAAAAGAAAAAAAGGGGGAGGACAAAAAAGCATCAGTATATTTCCAAGTTGCACTGCTGTGCTTTGTAAAAGTTTTCTCTAAAATAGTAACAAAATGCAACTAAATGGTCACAGTCTGGTGTCTTGACATAGCTTAAAACAATGGATGAGTTAATAACAATGAGTTACTTTTATTCTTGCAACAGAACCAGATCCATGTTCAAAAAGTGCTCATGAGTTCAGTTCTGGCAGTAAAAACAGAGAAATGTTTTAGAGCTACTTTGTGAAGCGAGGCATCCACTGCAGGAGATGAAGGCAGCACTATTGGTATTGATACGACTGCAAATGTGTATTTAATTAGATACTAAATATGCTTATTGATTCTAAGACATCATTTTGATGTGCAGGGGTGTGTTTGCCCATTGCATTTACTTTTTTTCCAAAAAAGAAAGGGTGATTGGAGTACAAATAAATATCCTTTATTTTCCCACAATGGGGACATTTCTATGCAACAGCAGCAAAGTGACAGACAAGCAAAGCAAGTAGATTCTCACAAAGACAGAAATATACACTATATAAAAACAGAATAAAAACTGCTGTATGGTAAGGGCAAAAATTCAACATAAATACTGTGTAGTTCTAAAAAATTTGTCTATAAGTGATGTGCAACTGAATATCAGCAATGAACTCCACAAATCTGGTCATCAATGAGAAGAGCCAGGAGATACTGTTGAAAGAAAACCATCTACATACCAACACTTTTGCTAAGCACAATAAGGACTCAAAAACCTGTGCACATGTTCATGAACACATCTTTAGCATTAGACTAAATCAGTAATAGGTTCCAAAGATATAAGCTGTATGTGTATTATTTTTTTTTATTAAATGCCTCATCTATCAGGTCCTACAAATTGTAAACAAGTTGCTCTAATGTCCAAATTATGACCACACATGAGATATTGTTACTGTTTTATATATAAAAAACACAACAGAGATATCATCAGCTAGCTCCTTGATTTCTATCAGCCAGAGCACGTGCCAAGATTAATTGTTTTCTAAAAACAAGGGAACATTGCAACAAATCTATACTCACTGATTCTCTGTTGGTCTCAGGAGACCGAAAAACTTAAATGTCTCTAAAGTTACTGGATTTTAACATTTAAAATACTCTCTGACACTGACTAGGAAAAAGAACATCTTAAACATGAGCATGAAAAATGAGGTGACGGAGGATTTCAGGAGTTCCCAATTTCCCAAAATGTCAAACTTCTGATTAAAGTGTTGCTGAAACCACTTATCATTTAACACACAAGGGCTCAAATCGGTGACTTCAGCTTGTTGCGGGAGGGCCTTCACTTGTCGGATCTTTCCCAAAAGCACTTGGAAAAGTTGGTAAATGACAGTGGAACTATTTTAAGCCTCCAGTGATCCAGTTTTAACTTTTCTGGGACTACATTTTATGGCTGGGCAATATTTAGCCAACTCGACTTGTCAGTGTGAAGGGAGAGTGAATGAAAGACATGGGGAGAAGCAGGAGAGGGGAGATGGTGGAATCAGTTTGATGCCAAGAGCTGCACAGAAACCCTGATTAAATGCCTCCCCTAACTCACAGGAACCACTGATAAGACCAATGCACTCTGGGCGGTGTGTGGATCAGTGTGTGTTCCCTACCCAGAAAGCAAGGGTTGTGTCTACACACGTGTAGGACCTGGACGGTGTTTGATTCGGTGTGTGTGTGTGTGTGTCCCAACACCAATTCTCCTGTGTAAACATGCTGACCTGGCACAACACCAGAAGAGACTTTGAAGTTGGCAATAGCCACAGTAATCTCACTCCCTATATCTCTCACAGACTCTTGCACACATACACACACACCGCTAAGCTAGAAGCAAGACTTAACATTGGTAACCTTCTTCTGGCTAAGCATGTGGCTGCTAATACAGACAGGCCCCCATACATGCCAACATACTCATTATATATATATGAATGCCTTTGTCTGAGACATAAAAAGATAAAACAAAACCTCAAACACAAATCCTAAACAATCCTCCTTTGGTTCTGGTTTTATCTGTTCAACATTCAATGGAATTTTCTTGCCGATTTTTTGTTTTTCTGTTTTTCCTGGTTTTGTAAAATCTGATCATGTGTGACATAGCATATGCTACCATGGGAAATGTCCCGTGGGCAACAAGCGCAATAAAGCAAATTCAGAGCAGAATGACATCTTTAAAATATGTATTATTTAAATGCTGATTCGCAATTTACAGATAAATGACATAATTTCAGCTATCTGGAAGGTCTTCACGTAATTTCTCTCCTTCCTCTCAGAACTGAATGTAGAAATTCATGTGGCCTCACAATAAAACTGCAAATTTAAGGGAATAAAAAAAACACAACCTAGTTTTACATTTAGTAAAAATTCTTTCTTTTTATGTAATGACTATGTCCAGTTCTCTGACTCATTTTTGGTAGCTTTATTTTAAGACACTTCCAAAAACAACACTTGGGCTCATTTTTTTTTTTCCGGCAGCAACAGAGAGCAACTAGATCAGGTTTGAAAGACAGTCACGACCAACTATTCTTTTTGTTATATTTTAGAGAGGTAGGGAAAGAAGAGATATTAGCTTATTTCCATGAAACTGTCATGAAACTAGAAATGTTGCTGAAAAGAAAATGTAAATGAGGCAGATTTCCATGAACTGGTAGTGAAAGAATATACTGGGGTGTGGGGTGTTGTCAGGAGGAGGTGATACAGGATGTATTACACACAACTGTGACAAAGAATGTCTGTTTGTTATTTATGTGTAAGGTCCAAAATAAAACCATAAACAACCGAAGTGTACAAACAAGATCAATTATCTTTAATATTATTGAAGAAAGAAAACCTTTGGATTTAATTCTTTTTATTTTACTTTGGGACAAATGCTAGTTTTTGTGAATAGGATGAGTATTTTGTACTAAAACATTGCAGTGCAATGGAATTCTGACGCAGAAACGTACTAACAAGCGCTACGTGTTTAATAAATTTATATCAAACAGCAAACATTGAATCAATCAGTTAATTTAGGCACCAGAGTTTCTGCATGACAGCCTGACAGATACATGCTGTCATCAGTTTATAGCTCTGACATAGCACAGCCAAGCTGGGACTTTATTTTGAGTAGGGGGTTCTTCTTCCCAGCTCCATGTGTTATTCCAGCAGAGAGCACAGTGCATACCGCTGCCCCCTAATCTTGTTCTGGACCACGGGCTCAGTGGTGCCTGTCTACGACGGCTAAAAGGTGAGACGAGAGGTATAAGTACAGCAGATACTAGTGGTGGTTACTACAGCAGGCACTGACATACCATAGCAATACCTAATAGAAAATGATTTCCTCATTCCTCTGAACACCAAAATCAAATCTTTTTTGTTAGAAATTATGATAGTAATTTAATTCCAGCTAATTCTCAATTTACAATCTTTTACAAAAGTCTGTAAAAGATTTACATTCTTATACTGAAGGTATGGACTACACTACGTAGTCCAGCAGAAAAATAAACATTCACATATTATCTGCACAAGTGAATTACACAAGCAGTGCTTAAAATGTAAAAACACCTTCTCCACAACATTTTTCTATATAGTAATCACAGCATAGTGGTAAAGAGGGTCGTTTGACTAAACAATCTAAAGATAGATAAGGAAGTGTTTGTCAAACATATCTATGATTTAACAGATGGCAGATGATGAAGTTAAATACAAAAGCTTAAACATGATCTTGTTTCTCAAATCCAGCTAAATTAACTCCAACACACCAAAGGCCTCTAAAAGTTTTAATTTAGCAGTTTGATTCGGAGGTCATTTGAGTAAGGGAAGCTTTCCAAAAACATGAAACATTTAATGAAAAATAATGTTCACACCTTTGGAAATAAAAAGCCCAGGTGGGGGGTTACAGGGCACTGCAGTTGCTCGTAAGCTAAGTAAAAGTGAGATATTTTTATAACACAAAGGTGGACAAGGTTATCTAGGCTGAACTCTGCCTGACATCTACACTTTTAGCAAAGCAACTTTTCTTTCATAATGCCATTATCTTAACATTTATGAGTGGTGCGCCATAACTTTCTATTTCTGTTGTAAACAAGAGAAATGAGGGTAACTGGGGCAGTTGTAGAGTTTCAAAACAACAAAAGGAAGAGTGACTTGAGTCACTCTGGAATGTTCTCCGCCACCTTTTCAATGGATTGATATAGGAGAAAATGTAAAAACTGTTGTGTACCTTTAGACAATAAATCATGAATAAATTATGTAATCAGTTATTACATAACTTAAAACACCATTTGAAAGGTATCAACAGTTGTCATACATAATGTGACTAACTTAGGCAAAATCTGTGGGGAAAAAAAAAATGAAGATGTTTTGCACCAGAGTTTTGATCAAAATTGTGCACGTCTGTTCCACATATGCATTATCAGTAAAAACACAGTATCCTAAGCCTCTCTAATGATTTTCCTTCCGCCAGTGCTCCTAATTTACTCACAGGCTTTATGTCCCCTGTTTACTGTGGTGATATGAAAGCTACTGAGCTTAACAGATGTCGTTAGCTTTGATTCTTCCCTATACAACATATGTTTACGTTTGTGCATGCAGTTTTTTCAGATGTTCTGCCACATCATTTCATTGCATTTTCTCTAAAGGTACTTTTTGATTCCGCTGTTCTCTGTTAGAAATGCTAGAGAGACATGCTGGCATGCATTTCATCAAACGATGAGGATAGGTGGAGAGTTCAGCAAAAATATGAGGGCATAAAAGGCTTGTGCAGCTTGGTATTGTGATGGATAACAGATAATAGATAACAGCTTTGGCAGAGGACAGCAGTCTCCTTTCATCCTTTAAGCTGTTTATTCATTAAACAAATGAACAATTTACATTCTTTTAACCTCGAAGTACTGTGAGGTAAAAGGAAGCAGTTTTATAAGCATACTTCTCCCAGTTGTTAAAAATTGCAGGAGCGCTGTGCAAAAACGTTTACTTCAATACCCTTATACAAAATCATCAATACATGGCAAGCCTCCTAAGCCGAAAAGCTCATATTAACTCTGGGGAAGCTGCAAAGATCTTCGTCTCAGGTATATCACTCCTATGGCAAGATCGCTGTCAATTAATTGTGAGCTCCATAAGTAAATGGAGTAAGAAGAAATTAGCTGTTGAAACCCTATTTGCACTTGAGAGGGGCGAAGGAGTCAAGTAAAAGAATGTGTAATGGTAATATGAAACCAAAATATAACTTTCAGGCTTACATGCTGAGTACTAGGTGGGGTGAAACACTGCCCTGAACGCGCTGTGTACACCGACAAACCTGGTAGAGGCAGCATCAAGATTTGGTTCAGGCGCTTTACTTCAGAAGGGACAAGAAGGATAGGAAGAGTCGATGGTAAAGATAAATGGAGCTGTAAGCAGTAGAGTAAAGCCTGAAAGGGAGGTTTTATATAAAATTTACTTTTTTGAGCTTTATGTAATGTTTAATGTTTAATGTTATGTCCTCACCAAAATATATCTGGAGTGCTGCTTTGATTCTTTAATGCCTGTTTGAGGAATCCTTGAACCTTTGCTGGCAGATATATTTAATTTCTCTTTGGGATCAATAAAGTATTTTTGAATTTGAATTTGAATTTGAATTCAGGGGTCCCTAAGCGCATGCTTTCCTTTTCATTGTACTGTGCTTCAGCTGCTGCAAAGGAAGACTGTGCAAAACATCTTTTCCAGCTGTGGAAAGCTGGAAAAGATACACCCCAAAAGACTAGCTGTTATAATTGTAGAGAAGGGTGATTTTACAAAATACTGACTCTGGGGGAACGAAGACTTCAGATTTATTGTGTGAATAAAAGTTAAAGCTGTCCTTCTACCTAACAGCTTTTGCTTTTTTGTGTTGCTCAATAACAGAACGTAGTTATTGAGCTTCAGAAGAGAAAACACAAAACTGTGTTAAATTAGTGTATGGTTATCTCTAACAGACTAATTACTTTTCATTTGAGTCTGGCACCGAGGAGGTTTAGGAGCCTCTGATCAGATAGAAAGCTTCTTAGGGTATTAAGTTGGGGCAGAGGGCTGTCAGAACTTTTACCACACAGGATTAAAACTGACTTAAATTAATCTTACCATGGGACTCCGTCTCACCAGTAAGGATGTTCTAATACAGCATATCCCACCACTTACAATTAAAAACCATAGAAAAAACCCCCATTTACGTTCAGTATGGAAACTGGTGCTCTAATAAAATCTTGGGTAGGGCAGTAAATTAGCATCTTGTTGCCAGTTCCTTCATCCTTTTGGTTTTTGGTTTGGTTTTACAATCCATTTTTCTTTTTTATTTACTCATTACTGGAAATGGTATGACAATTTATAGTGCCCTTTATGAGGAATAAACAAAATAAATAATTGGTCACAAAGAAAAACGAGCAAGGCAGCTTTTGCTATTTTGTCTCTTTTGAATTTCCCTGCCCGGGTTGCCAGATATGCAGATTGCAGTCTGTATTTTGGCCAGCAGGCATATAATCTTGTAAAAACCACAAATGCCTTGAATGTTTTTCTGAATTTGTATTCATTTCCCTTACTGATATAAATTCAGACCAGCGCCTCGCTCAGGAGTCTGTTGACAAAATGTCATTAGGATCCAAATGCAGAGGATCAAGGAATAAAGTCAAAGAAACTTGAGCCGGTTTGAACTGTGTGCTTAAAAATAAAGCAAATATTAGAAAAAGTGTTCCCTCACTTCCATCTTGGCTTTTATTTGCAAGAAAATAAAACAATCACAGCAAAGAAAGGCGTCTAATACGCTCCTCGGATCTGACTGAGTTTCTAAAAAGGCTGAAAAGCGATCTTAGATAGATATTTCCCATAAAGATCCCATTGTATGTGCGGTGAAAGGTTGGCTGACACAAGCTGGGAAATGATGTTTGGCTTTCACCACATGCTCTTTCATCTGACGGGAACACTTAAAAGTTCATAAATCCAAAGAATATGCCTTTAGTTAAGATGCAGCTGGTGTTCACAGAAGCCTGACTAACTCAATAAGACGCATCGGTACAAGCTTGTTGTGAGCATTAGGACAAATACATATCCCAGCAGAACTGCAACAACAACTGTCTGCTGAAGCTTAAAAGAAGCACTTGAGTAAAAAGCTCTTCTCATCAGGGGGTGTATTTATGCAAGGGCGTAAAAAAGCTCAACACTTCTCATACATAAAAAAAGCTGCTACCATTGGGTAAAGAGAGAGGTGTTAGGGTAAGCAGAATAAATCTCCAACAGCATAAAATGAACAGATAGAGAACATATGCTTTTGATGTGCAGAGGGAATTGCCTTCTCCCCTCTGAGAACAGCAGATTCCTCTGTGCTTAGCCTAAAACTAAAGATCTCAGCCTGATTCTACAAGTGAGCCTAACTCACTCTGACACCTTTCTAATAGGTTGTCTGGAGGGGGATGAGACCAAATGCAGATATCACAGGTGCAACATAATAAATGTAAAAAAAAAAAAATAAATAAAAACAGCTATAAAAAGGGCATTCATTTTCAGTTAGCAGGTGTAGCTTGTTTTTGTCATTAAAAGTATTTGTTTAAAAGAGGAACCCCAGCAGACTTTTACACAAACACTGCAAATTAGCATCAAACAGGAGTGACCTAAAATAATCTGCTTAGGGATAGAAAAAAAAAAACAAACTATTACACCGGTGCCAATTTATTAAGTCCCAGCAGTAATTGGCACTTTTGATCAGAGAGATACAGAAAGCAGCTTTATTACTTAAAAGGCCTAATTCCTGCAATAAGTAGAAAGTAACAATGCAGCAATCCACTGGCTGCGGACCAGAACCAGCTGGTCTCCTCATTGACTGCTTGACTTGACTGGAAAGCAGCTGATTAGCCCCTGAAAAATCTGAGATTTGTGTGGTCAGTGAACACACCATAGCTACGACGCTAATTCCCAACAGCAACAGCAAAACTTTGTGCCCAACCACAAAACTCTAGGATAGTCAGATGCCATCCAGACAAGTTATGCAGTTAGATAAAGGCTCACTGCTGCCTCTTCTGCTCCAGGAAAACTAGATTTATTTTTGGCTCCATGCACTACAATCAAGCTTCTTTTCTTTTTCTTTCTTGCAATATCCTCCAACGACGTATGGAGGATGGTGGAAGATTTATTATAAAGGAGTAGCTGCATGGCCAGCTGCTAAGAGGACTGTCCAGCTGGCAGTTTTGGTCAAGCTGAAAACACAGGCTGTGGTGCAGTCAGAGATGGAGGCTGAAGCAAACAACCAGACTATTTTTGGGTTCCGTGAATGACAGAATGGTTCACAGAAACTGCTGTGTTTTTGTTCTTGATTGTCTCTATAGCAGGATGTCTCAATCCAACTGGAAGCATTAGTGGGTGTGAAGCTAGTGTGCTTTTGTTCATATAACAAAGTGGTGGGTTAAGACCCGATGTATCGAAAGTAAGAGAAAGTAGCATGGAGACTAAATGCATAATGGAGGACACATGTAAAGAAAAGCTCTATTTAAGATTATCCAGAGAAATTAAACAATATTTTATTCTTTAGTCTGAATCTACATGAAATGATGATTTGTGATGTTTAGTTTTGTAATAAAGCCAAAACAAAAGAATCTAAAGCAAACACAGAAACATTGATGCATATCCGGCTGCAGCTGGTCTCTCATTGGCTTCAGTCTTGCCTGACTCAAAGTCTCGGTCTTGACTTGGTCTTGGGTTTAGGTGGTCTTGACTACAACATTGAGTTGTGTTATGTATTTATTTCATCATCTCATCTTTAAAGCAAATCCAACTTGAAACAGAGTTAAAAGAACCTTACTGCCGACAGAGACAGAAATCTTTTCTAATTGGCAAGGTGAGGGAGAGTGCTGCCCTCAGACCCCCTTTCCCAGCAGAATGTGACAGCTCATATCCCGTGTAATTACTATGTGCATGTCACTGGGTGCTGTGGGATCACGATGTTTCTGTGGTGAAGTTTTTATTGACTCATTGGGAACTTTTGCCCTCAGCTCCGGCGCAGGTGTGAATTTCAGGCAATCCAGACTGCGAGGCGTGTGTGTGTGTGTGTGTCTGTCATCAGTGTATCAGGTTATCCGCTCTGTCAGGAGGGCGCAGATCAAGGTGACGGTAAAGAAACCTGAGTAAGGCTTTACGATACAAAACTAATCCCTAATTCCAAATATTTGACTTTTCTTTAATTGTTGAGTCTTTTTCCAGAATGTAACATCTGATCGATGCGATACAGGCAGGTAGCTTAGCACAATAAAGTCCAATAATTTGACAGAACTTTTTGGAAGAATGTCTCTGTCACCTATATAAAATGGAGATGATACAACCAAACAGCATTTACAGAATCAAAAATCCTTCACTGATAATAAATGCATCACCCAATACTTTCATTGTTGTTTTTCTGGGGAATACTTAAATGTTGTATTGCTACAAAACAAGACTCATTTTCTTTATCTATTGTCCAATCAATGACAGTAAGAATGTGATTATTAGAAAAATTTGTTATTTTAGGCGATATAATAGATAAAATAGAACTAAATTGTCAAAAATTTAATTTAATCTTCAGTGCCAATCTATCCAGTAATTTAAAACAGTGAGACATTTTGCAGACAATTGCTCTCGCTTATGCCAACAACTATGATAGCTACTCATGTTTGAAAAAAAAAATTTAAAAAAATACCAAAAAAGCAGTGAAAAACTGAGCCCAGTAGAAAGGAATTCTATACATCTCAATCCCATTGGTTAAATCAAAAACCGTCCCATTAATTCAGAAGTCCATCTTCAGGGATAACGTTATGAAGCACCGCTGCCTAATTGTGAACCCAGGGACCCGGAAAAGCCAAGGCTGCCCAGCACAGCGGAAAACATTCTCAGGCTCAGGGATCATGATTAAGATCTGCTGCACTGACATGACCTAAAATAGAACTAAACCAACACTAGAAGTTCTCATTTTCGTAAGAAAAATTATAAAACGATTTTTGAACCCACAGTAAAAATGGTTATTTTTCTTAAATACTGTCAAACTTGAATATGAACTTTTATGTTGACTTGAAACTAACACACCAGTGTTCAAACTCTCTCCTCAATCATACTTATTCCTTTAAACAAGAACTATTCACTTGATTTTTTTTTATTCTACAAATACTTAAGATTCAAGGCAGGACAAAAAGTCTAACTATGCAACCAGATCTATGTTGGATTAGTTTACAGAAGCAGATTCAGATGTTAGGATGGCCCAGTCAAAGTCCAGATCAAAATGTATTTGAATATGAATAGCAGACTAGAAAAAGTACGTTGACAAACACACTCCACCCAGTCTGACTGAGTTTGAGTTATTTTCCAAAGAGGAGAAATAATTAAATCGTTAAAGCTGGTAGAGATACAACCAAAGACACTTGTGGCTGAACGTGAAGTGAAAGGAGATTTTACAAACTACTGATATGTTTGTTAATACAAATGCTTGGCACATTTTTCAATCTTTTACTTGTTCCCTTTTTTATCCACTCTACATTTAAGTGCTACTTTGTGTTATCTACCACAGAAAATCTCAACGAAATAAATCTACAACAGGAGTTTTAATGTGAAAAACAGACTCTGTAGTTGTTCAAAAGTTTGTAATGCACAAGTGAAAGAAAAGGTTGTTTCGTGGAGAAAATAGTGAAAGAGAAATTCTTCTGCACTTCCAAATTAAAAACATTCAACCAAAGTGAAATATCACATCACATTGAGTCACAGAAGTGTAGATAGCCACAGTTATTTGGATCGAAGTGCTGGTTCCTCTCTCATCCAGCGTGACTAACTGGATTTGACACAGTGAGGGGTTGACGGCTCCCAAGTTCACAGAGCCCATTCTGTCTGCCTGACCCCCCTTCTCCACGCATATTTACAAACACGCACACACCCACCCACACACAGGGAGACCGCGCACGCAATCCTGTCTGGCATCACACTCTCACGCACAGGTAGACGGCAGAGTCACATAATCCACTGGGTAAACTCACCAAGACACACTGACTCTGCTGCACTGGGACACAAACAGAAGCATTGTGGTCTCATGGGTTTGTCATTACTGATCAATATATGGCTAATCCTGTTTGCACAAACCACATAATTACACATTATTAAAAGTTCACAGTGAGGGCAGGAGCGTAAGAGCAAAAAGGCAGCATCTGTGACGGACAGCCTGCATTTGAAGTAGCCACCAACCTGGAGTCAACTTTAACTTTCTGCCCTCTTTATCTGACCTGCACCGAGCAGGCGACAGCTTGTCGTAATTTAAACTAATCGGATGATTCTCTCACTCTTCATAATCCAAGACCCGAAGGCTGGCGTAGGCTGATTTTGACGGGACTGCTGCAGGAGTCGAAGACGAACCGGCGAAACAATACTGCACATGTTGGGGAGGCAATCGGGAATTTTTAGGGTGAAAGAAAAGAAAATGTCAAATTCTGCACAGAAGCTCGTTCAATTTGAGAAAAACTGAACATATACAACCAGGCGTTATGAGCTCATGGAAGTCAGTGTTAATTGATAGGTTAAGAGGTGACATTTAAGACGAGCACTGCATACGAATGCGCTGACTCGCGTTGAATTGACTCTAATGGATGCCATTGGAAGCGTCCAAACCAGGAGAGAGAAATCCAATCTGAAGGTTTCAGCACCACGGACAGCGAATCCTCACATTTACCTCAAAACACGCTTTCAGCCGCCACACTTTTCTACGCCTAGTCTCACATGAATGCTTCTTTTCCTCAGTATGAGTCTCATGAGCAGCTCCCTTCTCACACACACACAAGTGCAAATTCTTAAAAAAAAAAACAACAAAAAAAAAAAAACATAAACAAGCACAGATCTAACACGGAGGAGCGTTAGATATGAAGGCTTTTGATCGGCTAAAAACAATGAAAGCAGCAGCGAGATAACATAACATGCCCATTACTTAGAAATTGCAGCTTGCGCTTTCTAAAGTCAATACTGAGCAAACAGGGAGCTTTCCCATTAGGGAATATGGGTTTAAGAGGGATACAGCGCAGGACTTACCGCGTTATCCTCGTCGAAGCCATATGTTTAACATTCAAATCTACTTTTCCACACACTGTTGCCGTCCCCCTCGGCCGCAGGAAAGAGGAAATCCAGGAAATAACATCCAGCACAACTAGTCCAACCAACCTGCTCGCTTGGTTGAACGCTCACCCTACTTTATCTATTAATTTTATTTTATTTTATTTTTTATTCTCGGGAAAAGGGTAAATATTCCGATGGCGGTGCGTTCAAGACGAAGAAACCGGTGTCTTACATAGAAGTAAAAGAAAAACAAGGAAAATCAAAAACGAAATAGATGGCAGCAGCGTTTGGTGCTGTAATAAAGTCCGTCTCTCTTCAAGTGTTCTTTAGTTTAGGTCTCCGCTGCGGGACTTGGAGCGGGAGCAACAGTCTAGTGTTCCCCCTGCGCTTTCCCAGCCGCGGAGTGAGACCGAGAGGGAAGGGGCAGGGGGAGGCGCAAAGAGTTGGCGAACAGCGGCGACATCAGCTGAAGAGAGAGGATGTGTATTTAAAGAAAATAAATGAATAAATACGTGCAAAAGCCGTCATGCGTTCATCTCAGGAGCAGCCAGCTGCACAGATGACGAACGTTGCGCCGTAATGTAATAACGTCCACAGCAAAAGGCGAACGGATTAGCCGGTGTCCGCTTCTCTCTTCTGCGCTTCGCTTCTTTGCGCCCCATGGCGGAGAAGGAAGTGTGTGTGTGTGTGTGTGTGTGTGCGCGCGGTGTCACCGAGTCCCTGCTCCTCACGCAACTGCTCTGGATTTAAATGCATCTTGTCTGTGCAAAAAAAAAAAAATGAATGACTAACAGTGATGGATAAATATACACTGTGGAAATGATCGTTAGTTTTTTTTTTTTTTTTTTTTTTTTCTTTATTGTGCTGCCAAGACATTTGCTGTACAGTGCACGCTGTTCCATTCAGGAGCAGAAAGACGCACAATGCAAACGCATGATAAATATTTTTATTAAATTGCGACACTGACTTATTTCAGGATTTCATCCGTTTTCAATAAACTTTAATGTTTCATTTCAACTTTAATTTATCTAAAAAAAAGAACCAAAATATCATATGAATAAACACTGCATGTACAATACAAGGAAACTGTTTGTACGTACAGTTTGGACTCTGAATTTTAATTATTTGAAGTCTAGAACAAAGGGGGATGTTTAGAATGAATTCCACCAGGTAGCAGAAGGTGCTTGTGAAGTATGAGAGGAAAAATATCAAAACTGAATCCTGCAACAAGACAGTGTCTCAAAACATACCTGCAGGTCCATTAAGGACTGGTTGAGGATTAAAGCATAAGTCCTGGGTTGAGATCCTGCTCCTGAGTCGATGCTGTGGGGTGACAAAAAGCAGACTGTCCAATCAGGAAACCCCTCTAACATCTTACAGCTGAATGTGTCAATGGAGCAAACCTTCTTTAGAATGATATAAGAGATTCATTAACCACAGAAAGTGTCATAGTTCTTTCAACCTTTCAACATTTATCTTTTGCTGAATGAGTAAAACAAGTTTTTTTTTTTTTTTTTTTACTAAACAGGAAGATTGGAAGTCAGTATGTGAACATTTCCTACAAAATAGTTTCATCAGGTAGTGTAATTATTTTCAACTGATACTACCTAAATAGTTTCGAGCTGTTTTGGCCAGCTTGGTTTCTGTTAGGATTAATTGACAAATAGCCATAAGCACAATTATTAAACCTCCACAACGTGGGATTTTTATACTAACTTCCACAACTTGGAGACATACCTTTTCCAGCTCAAAGAACCCAACAGTAAGACTGGCCTTTTATTGGGCAGCCTGTAAACTTACTACATTTTCATGTTCTTATTCTGTTATCTCACTGAAAGGATCCATAAGTCTTATGGTTTTGGAAATTTTGTGTTGGTTGTAATATTCTGAGAAAGTTCCTCTTTAGTAATTTTCTTAATCAGTAATCGGTCTTTCTGTTTCACACCTTTCTCATCTTATATTCTATATTATATATATTAGATATTCTTATATCTTATATTCCTAATTTTCCAGATCTATTGCTCTGATTCTCTGTTTACCTTCCCATGCTCACTGTTTATACCTTGTTGTGAAATTATTGAATATCAGCTTAATTATTAAAAGGTACTAGAATCCCAAATCTATCTTTCTTCCTCTTTGTATTTGGCTTCTTTGATCCACTTACCCCTGACAGCCATAGCAATCCTTTTATGTACGTTGTAATCCTTTTGTTGAGAAAGCTTAGAAGTCAGTTTTTACTTTGCTTGTTTTGGTATAAGATGCAACATTTTTGTCAAGAGTTAGATTAGATATAAGTTCAGGGAACTTTTATTATATTCAGGTATTTTATCATTCACTTTTTCTATACAGACTTTGGATTGTTTAGGGACTGTTGCCTATTCCAGATGGACACAGTTACAGTAAGACATAGTAATTTTTAAAATAACTATCACCTTTTAAAAGTTTGAGGTTTAGCTTTGTAGCCAGTTTCATCAAAGAATGTTCTCAAAATGTTAAGTAAAATATGCATTTAGTCTGGTCTTGTGCAAATATACTATACTATCTTTGCATAGTATATTTGGTATACCTGACATGCTATTCATGACATATTTACAGAGAAAGCTGCGGCATTTATCATCCAACACATTATTAACTCTAAGTGCCTTTGAGTGCCAAAGCAATTTTTCTTGACATCATAATGCTAGAGGTACATACTGGGGGCTTGATGCTCAGCAGAATCAGACACTTTGGTGTAGGGTTACACTAGTGTATTAGATAGATACTGCATAAGCTTTAAAGTCACTGTGAAAAGAATTTTTCAATTCCAAGTTTGACATATCAAAACAAAAATAGTGTTTGCTCTCCTGTGCACAGACTTCTTTAGATTTCTCCCTAAAACATGGTGTGCAATAAAACCCATTAAAACTGCACATGCACAAAAACACCTACATGTGGACACATATGAAACTGTTCGAGTATAATTCTTTTTAACACAGATGGAATAAAGATGGAATCGATCACACGTGAGGGAATCCCAGACGCCCTCCTTGACATGCCTCCAACTCGATGTCCTCCACGTGCAATTCTTAGTTCGACCAAGAGCTTTAATTAATGTGAATTGAAAACACTGTAAAAAAAAAATGATTCAGTATGTCCTGACAGATTATCTTTAATGCGACACCTTTTAATGTTGTCCACTATTTACATGGATTGCTGTTATTGTAAATAACTGCAAAAGTTTCCATGGGGAAATGATAAGGCTAGGGTTTTTCAAACTTTGTGAATGTTTTAACAGAGGCATTCTGTTTACAGAGGACTGAAAGGCTCATCTGGGCTTGATGGATTTATCTGAAACCAGAGTTAAACTAGCAAAAAAACAAAACAAACAAAAAAACAACAAAGAAGAACAGGTACAGCCAGTTTAACGACTGGCTGTTAGAGATGACGTCTTCACAGCAGTCCTCCAATGTGCATTTGGGCTGTGCAGCAGTGCTGCTGCTCAGGCATTTTCGTTTTGCTTCAAACTTTTGTTCTGTGCTAAACCACAGTGCTTCACCAGTAATATTGATCAGTTGAATTTGAACATGAGATAAAATTTGTACAAAGTTACAATGGTTCTGAAAATATATAGTCATCCTTTAATGTTCCATTTATAATGACATGTGTGCAGATAACACATATTCTGCATGTATTATTGAACGATTCATCCAAGTAATTTCTTACTTGGATGCTGAGAAAAAGTATGTGTTTTACCTGCCTTAAAAAACATAGATGAAAATTATCCATAGGTTAAATCTGGTGCAATGCATTCCTTCTTTTTTACTTGTACATAGTCCAGAAAAACAAACTTCAGCTTAACACAAAGTCAGAGAAAAAACAAAAAACAAAACATAAGTTATGACGAGCGAAGTCTCTGGGCTTTGGATAAATTTCTAACCAATTAGAACCTATCTGATGGTCTGATAGATATCATTGTGGATGTCACAGTAAATTCACCTCAATGTAAACCTGTAGTATGCTCATTGAAATTTTAAAAACCAAGAGGTCATCGTCTGACTTTACAGCGCTCAGTTAGGTTAACAAGTTCAGGGCAAAACGACTGCTTTGTTTAAAGGTGTTGACTGGAGAATAATAAGGCCCGTCTGGAGCAGAGTCTGCTGCCAAAGAAAAATGTTTTTTAAAATACAATGCGCAATATTTTACAAAAATCAAACAGCGTATGTGCGCAAGCATGCCAAGTCAATAACAATGATTGGGTTGAGATTATTTGGACTTGCTGTGCAGCTTCAGGACTTGGAGACCCGGTATTGATGGAGTCGGTTATAAACTCTTCTGGATGATACACAGAATACGTAAATCTGTGTATCATTCATCCTTTCTATTTCCAATTGACAATCAAAGATCAAAATGTGAAAAAGTAATTGGTTTCTTTTAATTGTATACAAAAAAACATAATGTGATTTTTTTTTTTCTTTTCAAATTTTGAATTTTAGTCTCAAATAAAAACTTTGGAATGAACAAACGGGTCACAGGACTGGATCTGATTTTAACATTTCATTGCTGGGTTTTAGAGACACTAGTTTTTATGTTGAACACTTTCAATGTATGATTGTGCAAATATAAGCTACTTTGACTTGTACAGCATTGATACATGAGTTAAAAATTAAAGCAACCTACCACATCCTTTACATAATAATTTTAAAAGGCAAAATTGCTTTAGCTCAGATAAAAAATGAATAAAGAGCAATTTAAATGATATTTATTAAGCATAATGGTATATTATGCTTAATAAATATTAAGCAGAGTGTGTGTCGTCAGTACATCAGAGAATCTGGTGTCTTTGTGTTTTCACAACAAACTCAGATTTTCAGTCACAAACTTTTGACCACAGTGGTCCCGTCTGACAAAGATCACACATTTAATGGCATTTTGGCAGTACAGCCAAAACCTTCTCTTCAATGTTGTGTCTTCTAGGACAATAGAGCAAATCACCACAGTTACAAAATACATTACACTGGCATTTAGTTCATAAAATACACCTTCAAATATTTTTATTAGTTCATAAGTTACTGAATGACTTAGCACCAAATACATTAAAGATCTGTTGTCGCATCAACCTTCCAGACCACTCGGGTCTTCTGGTCCAAGTCTACTTTGCAGCTCCAGAACCAGAACCAGAACCAACCATGGAGAAGCAGCCTTCGGCTTTTATGCTCCTCTGATCAGGAACAAACTTCCAGAAAATTTCAGAACTGCTGAAACACTGTGTTCCTTTCCAGTTGAAAGATGAAACTTTTACAAACAATATATTTTTATACATATGTTAAAACTAATTACTAAATATAACATGAGACAGTCTGTGAAAAAAATGAGCTCCTCTGTCTCTTCCCTGTGGTCCTACAGCCATCTGCAGAAATATTTCTAACAGATTATCTGTCTCATGTTATACTTAAGACACGTATGTAAAAAAAACTACTTTTTATAAAAGTTTTTTTTCCTGCAGCTTTAAATCAAGGCTAACATAATCCAGTTGTTTACAGTTGTTTTTGATGTGTAACAATGGGAAAGTCAAAGTGCTTTTCAACCTGTCATCGTTTTGCCTTACTTTGCCACTGCAGTGTAATGTATTTTTCTCGTTTGTTGTGTTATTTTCTTTTTAACCAGGTAAAGCAACTGGAATTGCTTTGTTGCTGAAAATGTGCTACGCAAATAAAATTGCCTTACTTTCCCTTTCCTCTTCAGATCATGTCAAGCACGGTAGGATGTTCATCTGCTGCATCGTGCAGAACATTTGTGTGTGTGTTTCTGTGTGTGTGTGGGGGGGGGATCATGCCAGTGTTGAATGAATCCTAAATCAAATTTGTGTGTGGTTCCAGTGCTGCCATGATTGCATGCAGAACAATTTCCAGGTCAAGCAAACCAAAGCAATGAAATAGTCAATTCAAATTCAAGCCTGCGGCCCGTTTTTCCACTTTGTACTTTTTGATCCAAAACTAAAATTGAAAATATGAAAAACAAAACCTTTTTCAGTTTTGGATCCAATTCAAAAACAAATAGAAAACCAGGCGCTGTGATTTTTGTTTTTCAGTTGAAATGACACAAATGATTCTAGTCAAATGTGAAACACAAAAACTAAAATCTGCTTATATAGAAAGGCTAAATAAAACAAATGAAAACAAGACAAGTATTTATTTTGTTGTTTTAGAATTCTGCTATAGAAGTACCATTCCAGTGACAGCGTTTTTGATTTATGATGTAAAAAATTCACATGAACGCCAGGATATGGGTTTTCTCTACAAAGCATTACATCGTAACAACACACTCATCATAAAGCAGTTCATGTTAAAGAAGTTTGTGGTGTAAACGAAGGAGACCAACTCACAGAAACAACGAGGTTTTGAGATCAATCAGGAGGAAAAAGATAAACTTGTGGTTATTGTTCTTACTGTCCATAATTAACCATCCAGTTTATTCATCAGCTGTCTGCCACCACTAATTTTGGAGCTCAATCTGCATAAGAATGTATAAATCGTTTTTGACAAATTCAATCAAACCTTCCGTAAATGAGATTTCTGATTTACATAAGAGACGTTGTGCTTTAGTTATGTCTTGCTAAAAAGGAAAAACATTCTTAACGCTGCACCGTTCTGCATCATTCATGGCTTCTCTCTCCCCTTCTCAACCTACCTACCTATCTATGTCTTGTTGTTTTTCTGCATATGTTTATATTTTCAGTGTAATTGTTTTTTTTTTTCTTGTAAAGTGTCCTTGGGTGTCTTGAAATGTGCTAACAAACAAAGTTTATTATTAAACTTTTATACTTAAAATGTGCTTTATTGGCGATCTCAAAAGCGTCATGACTACTCTTATATAATGCATGTTTTTTTTTGTGTTTAATCTTAAATTAAACACAAAAAAAAGTTCTTTCAACATGTCAGAGAAATCATCCCTTTTTGTGTTTCTCTGTTTCACATACAAGCTTTCATCTATTAAAAAGAGAAAAAAATATGACATAATTTTAAAAGAAATTCCATCACAAAATTTTCAGATTGATATTACAAGCTCAGAGGATTTTGCAGCAGGCACAGAGAGGGCTACTGATGCTATTACAGTTTAGCTCAATCATTACTGTTGTGATTCATGGTTTTTATAATTTGCTAATAAAATGTGTGATAGCAAGAGTGATAGCTGTAAGCCCACCATCTGCTTGGTGGTGTTACTGTGTATTTATTACTTCATTTTTAATTGTAGACGTAGTTTCATAAACGTTGGATAAATGGAGCTCAGTAGCTCCATCTGCTCTGCAGGACTGCAGCAACGCAACTTCATGTCTGATAGAGCCTGCAAACAAGCGAAACTTCAACGACTATCTGTTTGATATGGAATAAAAGTTTAATTTACACAGAAATTGACTCGCTGATATTCTTGATATCTGATTAGATCCTCAAAAACTCAAACTACTACAAGTCAAAAGGGTTTGCAGGCAGAGAGCCAGGCCAATTATAGCTGCTCTACCACTGTGATCTTACCTGCGTGTCCATCTGCTCTGTACTGCTCTGTGGGATTACACGAAATCCTATTGAGCTCAGTGGCCGGCAGCCAAGATCAGAAGGTCTGAGCCAATCATGACAAGCCATCAGTGCACGCTAAGTTTGTCTTCACCGGCAAAGTCCAAGGTGGTTGAAAAGGAATCATGGCTCTGAAATTATAACGCAGTCATTTGATGCTATGTAATGATCAGACGTCAAAAGTACCCCGTCAAGCCGCTACATCTGCAAGTGCGGCGAATGTGGTGCTCAAAGATGCTATCTTGTAAACGAGATAGCGCCGATCCAATAAAAGTGAGAATTCTCTTTTTCGTTTGGAGATATCTGAAGAAGCTGCTGCAGAGCTCCAGTACAAAGACTCACAGAGAGATGGGATTTAATGAACATTCACAAGGGTTTTGCTTTCAACGAAAAGCAGTTTTATTTCTAAACCTGCATATTTACAAAGATTTCTTTATCTCAGCTAATAATCCAGCTCCTTGAATCGTTTTCTTCTGGGTATTTTATGACTAAACTGACTCAATGTAATAAGATTATAAATTACTTTTGTATATGCCTCATCTGATGTACTACTGATAAGAAGCTTATATTGAAAAACAGAGACAAAAAAAATCTATTTCAGTTAAATCCTCTCAACGACGTAAAACTTCTGCCAATTCTACTGCTTTAGCAAAACGTACAACATTCCCCTGTTGCATAATCAGCTACTGTTTGTGCTGCTCCCTCTTAACTCTCTGTATTGACATGACGATCAATTTGTGCTAAATGCATTTATCCTCAACCTTTCAATCAGCTTAAAGCAATGGAAAGTAAGAGCAGTACTACCTGTGCAAGTGCAATAACAAACCCCATAGACAAAAGTCTAGTTAGATGTTTTACGAAGTAAGAAAATAATTTAGCTAGTATGTTTTTCTGCATACAAGCTCAAGAGGATTTCATGGGTAAACAAATTTGCCACCCAGTCTGTGAAATGCAGCTTTTATATTTAGAACTCGTTTTAAAATGTAACTTAATATTTTTATACAGCTATATAACAAAAGCATAATTTGGTGGATATATCTTTATGGAAGATCATGAGACTCAGCACAGTTGGATCATTTACAGTGCTTGGCAGTGCCTTAATATCCCCTGAACATTACCACCAATTGTAATTGTTTTTAATGTCACATAACTAGTAAATAGGGCCTCCTCGCGTGCAATTTAATTTCAGCATGAGTACAACAATTCTCTGACGGTCTCAGAGGTTTTATAATAATGCATCAGAGAACAAACAGCAACATGAAGGCCAATAAACACAGTTACGTTATAATCGGAGGTGAGATTAAAGCAGAATTACGATGTAGAACAACTAAGGAAGCAATTATCTATTATACAAAAGAGGAATGAGAATAATAGCAGACATACTGTGAAACAAAAGAGAACTCTGTTTCCACATCTGGTTCATCCTTGCAAACAATACTCATATTCCTAAAAGCGGCATGTTCCTCTTTTTTAGCGAGAGCAATTAAAAATAAACAGCATGTTAAAGATGCTGGGGACAACTGTTAAAGTAATGTTAACATCCGCAATGAAACAACTCCTGCACCAACAAAGGCTGAAAGGACATTTTAGACACAGTAAAAAGATGCAATTACTCCAAAAGATTTCAATTTCAACTTACAATAGCACTCAGGGACAAAGAGCTTAATTTTCTAGAGATGCTGAGATCGGAAGAAACCAAAATTGGCACGTTTGGCCATTAGTATGTTTGGACCGACCAGGTGGAAACTTTCAAGCCTCAAAGCACCATGTCAACTGTATGTAGGCAGCAGAACAGACTGATTCACTTCATAAAATCAATTCGTTAGGAGCAAAAAGCATTGCTGCATGTAGAAATGCTGAAGCAACATCTCAAGAGAATGAATAAAAAAGATTAAGGAAAAACCTGTTTTCCAAATCGTCATTTACTAAGCATATAGCCACCAGTTCCCCCACCTTTATCAGGATGAGCCAGAAATCTAGAAAACTATTCAGAGAAACTTGTAGGAGGATATTCAAAATATTTAAAGTAAGTCATAAAGTTTATGTGCAATTATAAAAGAAATGCTAAGAAAATGTTTGTAAATCTCTGAATTCAAAGAAAATTTAACAGGAAACAGAAAAATATACTCTGATTCATTTTCAGAGATAAAGTAAGATCATGTGCCTTTTCGTACAGTGTGAATACCCGGTTACAAGCGCAGGTGAGCTGTAAAATATGACAATATGTGAAAAATAAAAGTAAACATATAGCAGATACAATTGATCTATAAAGAAAAAGGGCACACAGAAAATTACAGAGAAAGCGATAAAAACTGGCTCTCAGACTGAATGATAAAGGCTTACATTTTAACAAGACAACTACCTGGAGCATTGCAGCAGGAGAAAACAGAAAGGGCTTCAGGCAAAAAAACCGTCATGGAGTGACTGAACAAGAGTGTAAATTTGAACTTCTTTGTCTAGTGAACATGGGATGCATGCACACTGTCTCATATCCTGACTGTTGTTTTGCTGTACCTACTAGGAAGCAAAGTATGTTAATTAGCTCTTAATTCAGGTTTGCCTTTGGGCTTCATTGACTAATAAACCCTTGAGGATTATTGATGAGGAGATATTTCTGAGAGTAGTACTTGTTTCATACTGAACAAAGAACTGAAAAAAATATAACACTAAAATCTGGCTTTTGTCTTCAGGCTAAAAGCCTGAATGACATGGAGTCCAGCAACAAACTACTTTGCAGATGTCATATGTCAGAAAGAATCACAGTATGATGACCTCTAATTCTGGAGTGATTGTCAGTAAAGTCTTTCATAGATATTAGCTATAAACCTCTTTACAATAATCACAAATGAACACAACACATGACGGGAAAGAATATGCATAAAGTCATAAAAATCTCATCTAAAAGTTGAATTTTAAAGGAATCAATCATGTCTAGCTATGAAAATCGTAATAAAGTACACTGTGCTATAAGTTGTGTCTGCTTCATATTGACTCAGATTTTTAATCAGGTCTAAATGTGGTGACCTGAAAGTCAAAGGTGTCAGTTACAGCTTTTATAATTCAAAGATTTACTTAGTAACTTAACTATACAGTCTATACAAATTTTTTTTTATTAATTTAAAAAGTCTTACAAAGTCTTATGAGTTAATAATATATAATTAAATAACAAAAAAGTGATTGATGTTATTCAGTTTGTTCCGGTTTGGTGAGTCACTGTAGATGTGTTTGTTTGTTGTTTGGAAAAAGAACATGTAAACATGTAAAACTTAGAACTTTTAAAGGGCACAATTGAAACAAGAGGAAATAAAATCAGCGAGAATGTAACTTTTATAAACATGGACGTTGTTTGGATAGGAAAATAGCATCAAACTTTACAAAAGTGTTTCATTACTTTCTGTTGGTAGAGAGTAGCATAACACAAGTTTGAACATGGTTTTCTTTGAGTTGTTTTACATTAAATCAGTCCAGGGTCCATTGTAATTCCGTGCGCTGAAAATGTCTTCACTATTTTACAAACTTAATGTGAGTAGACATCTTTCTAAAAAAAAACTATTAACAACAAGCTTGTGTAGTCAAAAATCAAAAGAATCAAAAGTCTTCCTTACGGCGATGGTTCAACAGCAGCACAACTGGGAGAAAAGAACGGACTTTGAAAGGGTTTGAAGTTTAAATCTTTGGAATAGCATCTTGTGTGGAAGTTCTGAATCCATCAGGACCACCAACCTGCCCACAAAAAAGAAATGAAATTGATGTTTCAATCATGCAGCCCCACTTTTGGTAGGTGGTCAGTCACAATTCCTGAATTACTTTCAAAATCTTGGTAATTACAAGTGAAAGAAAAAAAACAACTTTCTTTTTGAGTGTTAAAGTCTGAATAGTTTTCAGTGGGGAACAATGATGCATTAACTGCAACCACAGCATTTGATATTTTTCAGCATAGGAACCTGCTTGTTTATGTTAATTTGTGGAGCAAAAATGTTCCAGGTGGGTTTTTAATCCAAGTGGCGTCACTTTTGAAGGCACATGTCATAAAGAATTTCGCCAATATGTAAAATGTGCTACCTGCTTTGTTTTTGAGACGAGCGAGTAGAAAACAATTATCATCTCAAACAATTTCCCAAAACAGCTGCTCCTACTTACAACACACAGAGAGAGTCGCATGTTCAAAACGTTGGTGTTGCCTACTTATTTTAAACACAGACCTTGGATAATATCTGACTAATTTCTGTTTTCTTTCATGTAGTAAAATAAACAATATGTCTTTTCTGTCCTATTTTACACTGGATACAGTGAAAACCAAGTGAGTGTTATCCACAGTAAGACTCTTCTCCTTTCTCTTGATGGTTTTTGATGTAATTAGACCTTCTCAGGAACCAATTCATGGGATTCTGCAGACCTTCAATATCGGTGCCTGGATGCACACTGTCACTTTTGTGAGAGGCCCAGCAGAAGTCAAAGCCTTCATCGCTTTTATACCATATCATCTTCGATAGGAGGATCCTTTTTTTTTTTTTTCTAAGTAAAGCAAAAAAGAAAATGTAAAGCAAAGCAGCAGATGTTGGGATAATTACAGAGAGAGATAAACATCCATGCACAGAAAGGAAAGAGAAGATGAGGAATGGCAAAAAACACGAAGGAGAACATTATATTTATCCTGCCTGCCACTGTTAAACCCATCCAGAGCTGGAGCCCTTTCTGGTTCATTCAGTGGAGCAGATGTTAATAGCTTAGCAGTGCTAGGCAGTAAGTGTTTAATTAGGTCTGAGGGAAAATGATTTATTAAACACATCTGGGCCAATAAAATATCCCATCCCTGGATTCCTTCTTTTATGACTTGGGATCTTGATCCTTTCCCTAGAACCAGAAAAACAACCATCTTAGGTCTTCAAAAACAGAATGCCTCACACACACACACACGCGCGCCCACACACTCTCTCCGTGTCCTGAAGAGATGTGGTGTTGCCTGAGGGACATCAAACAACAGAAAATCTGAAAGCAGAGCCTCTGTAAGGGTGTGTCAGTGATGAACTAGTGCGCCCCAGCAATTCTTGCATAAATATTGCTCTGGATGAGACTCTTCTTATTCACTCTCCATTACCTCCCACACATTGTGGCTGGTCGTTTTGCCCCTTCAGCATTTCAGAACTTTAAAATTGAGTTTTTTTCTTGCAGGAAGAGCCTTATCAGCCATGTGTCAACTCATGCCATCTCGTCTTTTCCTTCGTCGGTCTTGACTTTCGATGCAACTGATAAGGGTTCAGCATTTGAAAGGGATGGATGCATACATCAGTCTGTACCTCGTTTTTGTGATCATTTTGGGCCAAAATCAACACAAAACCATACATTCAAATAAATAGACAACCCTACCGGTTCGAACAACCTTAACAAGAACCAAACAGCCTACTGTAATAATGCTTCGGAGGGACTTTTAGCATGCTTTAATTGTGTTCACCATGATTTTAATGCATTATTTCAGTGTTTAATTGATTGCAGGGCAAAAATACAAAATCTTCCCAGGTGTTGTTGGTCTAGTTTCTCAATCAAATATTTCCACACGCTTGAAATAAGACACAACTAACTTACAAGAAACATTTCAGCAAGAAATAGGCGCTTGTTTTATGTCAATAATTCCTTAATATTGATGAAAAACTACAAGCTATTATAAGAAATCATTTGCTAGTGGAACAAGATATTTTTTCCATATTAAAACTTATATGGGAAAAAAAAATTGTTTTGCAGTGTTGTTCACCCTGCTGATTACATGTCTACACCTGTGTGCTGACCCACCAATCAGGAGGCGGCTGTGGGTGGAAAAGCACATAGGTAAGAGAAAAAAATACCCTCTTGTCAGAGCTGAATGGCAAGCAGCAGAAGCAGAAAAAAGGCAAAGGACAGAAGAGAGCAGGGGCAGCAGCAGAGGGACGGCTGCAGAGAGAGGAGCAGAAGCAGAGCAGTGGAAATCAGGGAGTGGGCAAAGTCTAGGGCTCTGCCCTCAGAGTAAGTATAATGAGTATGTATGCTTATTTCCTGAACATAATTCATAAGAATGACTAGTTCCCTGCTCTGTAGTAAATTCCAACCATGCTCTGCCTTCTGGCAGACTGTGAGGCTTTTGAAATGGCTTGGACAACTCTCTCTGGAGCCGAGTCGAACTTGTAGGGTTTTTGAACACTTAATCTGGGTTTCAGTCTTGTAACTCCTTTTTAGTTTTCAACAACTTTGTACTGGTGGTGTAAGTAGTATTGTGTCCTCTTCATTGCAATAAACTTTCAAACCACATTTTTCTTTTTTTTTAAGCTTTCTAGTCACATTTTGTAACATTAAATACAACAGAAGACAAAAACACACACGAAACAGAGAAGAATAATTCATCTTTTGGAAAGAGTTCTTGAAGGTGTAATTGTATTTTTAAGCTTCCCTAATATCCTAAATGACTTGGTGGATTTTTTTGGAAAAGGATCCAACGTCCTTTTCCAGAACTTTATGGAGAAATCAAAGAACACAGGAATCAGAACCAGAGAGGCTGAGCTTGTGGATTAAACAGCAGCCAACCGTTACGGGACAACTGTTGTATTTCAGCTGTCACAACATAAGGTGCTTTATAATTAATATGTGAGTCAATAAGTTAATACTTCAAACAGGTTTTCACTTCACAGTACTGGGTATTCTGTTAAGAACCCATCAAATAAAAATAAAAAAAACTGAAAACCAAAAAAAAAAAAAAAAGTTCTGATAAATACAATTGTTCTCATCATGCCTGAATGCAACAAGACCAGTTGCAAAATTCTAAAATTTTCATACATTTCTCTTAACTTTTTGCTGAAATCAAGTGGTAGTTTGTACCAGTGGAACCTGATTCATGCATTTTATTTTACGACAGCCTTTTGCAATAAGATAAAAAGTAATGTTCATGTACAGTTGCTAGTCTGCTGCCAAAACTCTCCGAAGTGCAAAGTATTTCCTGGAGCACCGTCTGAGCGAGCCACACCGCTGGCAGCAACTGACTAAAAGATATTCATCGAGGCTTTCTTTATAGCGCAGTTTGGGACACGGGATAAATGTTTTTATCGGGAATCTGGAAGAGCAGCATTTAACTCACACAAATATCAATATCAATATTCTGATCCACAGAATCTAAATTAACTTTCAAAAGATTTCTATTTTCGTTTTGGCTTCGATAAGTCCTTAACATATGTTGATTCAGGGACATTTAAATCCACGCAATTAAGGATTTTTCAGGGTGATACTCATAAGAGGAAGGTTGTCACTTTCAAGGCTCACCTGAGAAGTATCTTCTGCTTAACAAGCACAGTCAGTACGAACTTATTAAATCTAAAAATAGTTTAAGAAGTTAAGGAGGAAGAAATTATTCATATGTATTAACTGTAAATTCTTGCAAGTGAAAATGCTGAATGTATTGTGGTGAAACTAATTCATTCTATTTGTCCAAATTTCCTGGATTCACATTTTTAAGAATTCATTATTTAATCATTTGTGAAGGCATTTATAAATCATTTTTACTGGTAAAAAAAAAATAATTCAGAACTACTTGAATTACTGTTTAATCATCTTCTGACGCATCTTTGGGTCGTGTTCTGGGCTGTTTGATGTTCGTAGACCAAATAGTTGCCAAGACCTTCTCCTGGCGAGTCACAGCACTGAAGTCCATCCTCTTCAGGTGAGGCAATATCGAAATAACGTGATTCCTCAAACACAGTAGAAGGCACATACATTAGATTATTTTAAATAATTTATATGTCATTTCAACTCAATGAAGGCACTTTGTGATCCATCCATCCATTTTCTAACACCCTTGTCCCAGTGGGGTCAGGAGGGCTGCTGGTGCCCATCTCCAGCGAACGTTTCAGGCGAGAGGCGGGGTTCGCCCTGGACAGGTCGCCAGTCTGTCGCAGGGCAACACAGAGACAAACAGGACAAACAACCATGCACTCACACACTCACACCTAAGGAGAATTTAGCTCAGAGAATTTACCTAACGGTCATGTTTTTGGACTGTGTGAGGAAGCCGGAGTACCCGGAGAGAATCCACGCATGCACAGGGAGAACATGCAGAAAGACCCTGGACTGGGAATCAAACCCAGGACCTTCATGCTGCAAGGCAACAGTGCTACCATCTGTGCCACTGTGCAGCCACACTTTTTGATTCTTTATTGTATTCTTCTTTTCTCACATTATTTAGTTTATATGAAAAAATAAAAGTCTGTTGAAGTGGTTCAGGCACCACACAGGAGACTAACAGCTCAGTAAAGAAACTATAGCTAGTTAAACATATAATTAATCACAATCCTTTCAGATATAGTAAATGACTGATAAATTATCATATATATTTTCTTAGCTGAAAAATGTTCCTGCTCTAAGTGTTACAGAAATGTTTGAAAGAGTATATAATTACTTTGCTGTAATCTTTTTATGACACACCTGCTTACAATTCTCATTTTGTTTAGTATAAAAATTGATGTATGTCTGCAGATATATTTTCTAATGTGAATTTCCATTGTTGGATGATTTCATTGTATACAGTGCACCCAGCCAATTCATAGTTTCATATTCACCCACTCATGAATTTTTCTGTTGAGAGTAAACTCCAACTATTCACACATTTTAGCTATTTGCAGGTGGTTCTGGACCTTAACCCCCACAAGTGTGCTATATATTGGTAACTCGGTATATTTTTCTGCCAATTTTTGTTTTATTGTTAGTCCTCTGTTTTAGTGTTTATGTATTTCACTGTGCTAAATAATAAAGCCAGGCTAATTTAACTGAGATCATTTTATTTACTCCAAGAAGTCTTTTGTCAAAGGGAAATTGGACAGGCATTTCCCATGAGAGAATAAAATAGCTTAAAGCAAGCTAGAAGCTGTAATTTTGAAAAAAAGGCCAAAACAATCTCTATTCTCATTTACATTTTAATTAAAGAAATGTCAGGTTGGAAATTATTTTTACCATTCTCAGCAGTCAATGGAAAAATTTGTGTTACAGCAATCCAACCCTTAGAATTGCCAACTAGCTTTTTCAATGTTTCTACTGGTATTTTGACAATTTATGTTTAGTTTTGAGCTCCAAGTTACTGAGGTTGGAAGGTCGTCTTAATACCTACCTCATCTTCAGGTGTTATATGCTTGTAAAATTAAAGTATTACTGTAAACTTAAATATACCTAAGAACTACATATTCATAAAACTCATTTGAGAAGGTATGGTGATACTACCATACCTTCATCAACCTCTGGATGTTGAAGTAATCATTGTGGAATGGGTTGGTATTTACACTGTTAGTTATAATCGCATGGTAAAATTGAATCAAATTATATTGCTATGGTAGTTAAGAAACTAGTTGATAGTTAAAGCAAATCACCTGTAGCCTTTAACGTTTTCGATCACATTTCCATGAAGCGTGATGGTGTGCAGATAATTCAACTCTCCTAACTTGTTTACTTCACTCAGGCTCCAGATGTCATTGCCATGCAGATACAAAACACGCAGCTCCTTTAGCTCACATAGAACCTGGAATACACAAAGACACACTGTTCAAAATGAGAATTATTACGTTTAAAATGAAGAAACACAAATAAAAATTGTTTTATTAAATGCGTGTAGACTGAATTATGTATAGAAAACATAACGCGTAAAGACAGACAAAAAATAGGTTCAGTCAAAAGAGACACAACCTTACAATTCAGCTTAGCAAATAAGTATATAATGAAAAATATTAAAACTAAATCTTACATGTTCAATACTTGTTATTTTGTTGCAGGAGAGATCCAGCCAGCCAAGCAATGATGGCTGAGCCAGAAAATGACTCAACATGAATTCAAGGCCAACGAGATTTGTGATGTTGTTGTTGTTCAGACGCATCGACTGGCTCAGGTACTTGTTCTTCGAGTCGATCCTTAAGGGGCGCAGAGGAAGGCGGGGAATCTCCGCCAGAGCATCTGAACCACAGTCAGTCAGTTAAGAGATCCAGTAACAGTTTTTCAATTATCTTTGTTCTGCTAAAACGTATTTGTATGTTCCTTTACAAGATTTCAAGAATACGATGAATACATTCAAATCAATAAATGTAAGGCAAACCTCTTTGAGCTTTACAACATGTTAGAATGTTATTCCCTCATCAAAAACATACCTGGAGTATTTAGTTGGTTTGTTTTTGAGAAATCTTTGAATTTCCCATAGCAACCATTCAGCTGTGCAAAACGCTTTGGGGGATCGAACAGAGCCTTTGGCAACAAAGCTCCTCCATGGAGCTGCAGTTTCTAAGCTTCTGCATTACAGAGCGCCCCTCCCCCGCATCTCTCCCACTCAGCTCCTTCAGACTAGCCAGCAGCAATTAGCAAACATCTGGTGGAACTGAGCATTTGCTGAACTCAGTTTACGAGCTACTTCTCAGTGAAACGCTGGTAAAAATATTGTTTAAGGTTAATAAAGGAGCCATGTTGCAAAACCTTTCTGCAGGCAGTGTCAGAAAGAGTAAAAGTTTCTTAAAGAGACAAAGGCCCAATTATGAAATTACAAAATAAAATTTACTTTAAGTCGGATATATATATATCTCTACATCATTTTTATAACAACTGAATGTGACATAGTTACGCGATTGAGCTATACAATGATACTAAGTGGCTGGAAAATACATAATACTGCCCCTTTACAGCAAACAGACCATTAAAGTTTCTCAATGTAATGACAAAGTAGAGAAATGTACCTGTGACATTGTTGAGTTCTTTGAAAGACAGATCTACTGGAGGACCATACATGTTAAGTCCTGAATGTTCTCAAGTGCTTAGCATGAAGGTTGAGATAAACAAACTGGCAAAGAATTCCAAACATTCAAAAGTAAATATATCAATTAAAAATCTGTTTCCAAGAGAGAGAGAGAAAAAAAAATCTTCCAACATTGACAATATCCTAACTATGGTCTATCAGATCTACAAAGTATCAACTGATGAAGGGATATTTTATTTTTTATTTTTGCAGTGGATGGCCTGTCTATTTTTTGCCGATACCATGTTGCAGCTCACCTGCACCTGCTTTATAAACTGTGTCTGACTTCATCAGTGTCATGTCTGCTGTCAATGACACGGCTCTGTTCTGTACTCTGGGGTCACCGTTGCCGCAGGCATTCCACTGCTGCAGATGGAAGGGCAGGAAGGTCCCAGAACAGAGAAATCTTACCAGAGATGAACTACTATAAATTGCTACTAAAATTTTCATGTGGTTATAATTATCCTTCTTGATGAGAGCAGTTCTGATTGATTCTTGAAATATATAAATATTAAAAGGTTTGTCTTGAGAAGTGACGCTTGATGAAACCTCCTTTCATTTCGAACTGTTGCTAAATGAAAAGGATTGGGAATTTTGTATATAAATAAAAGGGTGTACAAAGTCCATTAGTCAGTTAGTGTATATCTATTTTAGTATTTTATTTTTATTTTAGACACGTTTAGCCATTTAGCATATTTGCTTATTTTTGTTCCTATATAATCACATAATATGCATCATATTTGTCCTTGAACTTCATGCTTTCTTCTTCCGAAAATCTTTATGCATATCTAGATTTCCTTTACAAGCAAGACTTGTCACCTGCCAACACTACTAGTAGCAGTGCATGGATTAACGACCACCTCACTTTGCTTGATTGGCCAGCAAGCTTATTTGCTGTTAATGAAACCTGGGCTTCCTCAAAACCTGAGCAGTACTCAGAATTATAACACCAAGATAAATAAGCTGAATCTACATAACTTCATCTTCCTAAAACAATAACCTAAGTCATTTTTTTGTCAAAAGTGATTTTGGGAAAAAAAATAAAAGAAAAATCACTTTTGGCAAGAAATGACTTTAACAAGGTGGCAATATGCTTAAGCAGCCATGAGTATGAAATGAATGTAGGTAGGTAAAACACTGAATACAAGTCGGCTGAATGGAAATAGAATGCAGATAATGTATGTTTTACAGGGCAAACTGCTGGACAAGTACGAGTAGAACAGCTGACAGAGGACAAGTAAGGAGATAACAGTGAAAAACGCAGCTTCAGTTTTTACTTCAGCTATTCGCACACTCGAAATATATGTATGTGTGTTTTGCTTTGCTGGCAGCACATTAGCATCTCATTCAAGGAGCAAGGGCATATGAAGAAAAAAAAAAAAAACAGACAAATAGACAGTAAGCCAGACTCAAGGACAGAATGAGATGAGGACACTGACGGGAATCAGCAATGGTGTGAACAAATTAAATGGAAGTTGTTTAAAATATTTGGACAGTCAGGAGATTGTGGCAAACAGCATTGGGGACATGCGTGATGTGAGTCTGTGTGTGTGTGTGTGTGAGCAGGAGCTTTGAATTTATTAAGACCACAGATCAAGAAAAAGGGTCACTTTTGTTGAATAAAACAGCAATCAGGAGACCACGAGGGGAGAAGGGAGGACCTGGGCTTCTAAATAAATGGCACTGTGTGCTCCCTTTGTGACCATCATCTGGTTGAATGATTGGTTTGATACTCAGGCACCACAGTGACGCTGTTCAGCAAGATAACACAAGACTGGGGACACTTTCCAAACAGTAGTTTTAGGAATTTCTAAATTCCTAAAACTACTGGAATTTGAGGCTCGAAATGGAAACCAGCAAGTAAAAGCAGAAGAAAGCAATCCTCTGTTCTGCCTCCCAAAGAATGTAAATTCAAGTTTAATCATCAGATATAATTCTTGAGGTATGAATAAATGTTATGAGGTATGAATAAGTGGAACTACTTTCAGAGTTACTGTTTTGAGGATTTGTTTCTGTCATATAGATTTATTTTTTTTATATAATTCAAATTGAAAAAAGCAAATGAATAGTTCTACTGTTAATGGATAACTGTTATACATAAAAGAATCAGAAATGACAGATAGCATATTTTTGTTAACATTTACTTCAAGTGTATTGCATTCTTACTTCTGGCCCTCTCCCTCACCCCGACCTCTTCCTTTTAATGCGTTCAGTCTTGAGGACATGCTATTGGCTAACTGGTCATCCAGACACACATGGCTGCTTACCTTGTATCAGCAGCAGCGGTCCAGTGTTTCTTTAGAACCTGGCAGTTTGAAAAGGTTTAATCTTTGGCATCCATCTTGACTTTTTCTTCTCTCCCTAAATAAAGTTTATTCTTTCGATAAAACAGTTTTTATTAAATATGTTATAGAGCAGTTTTAGCTATTTTTATTTTTATTTTTTTACATTTTTATCCAGGCTCATTACTGACGATGGTATAAACCATGGAAGTGCCTTTCTCTTTTAGATACTTTGTTTCAAAAAATATTTTAAAATGACTTATTTCCTCTGATTAAATTGGGAAAGTGGATAGCGATTTATATGTGATTTACACCTGGGACAGAAGTATGGGGGACATATAGACTAGGACAGGAGCGACTTTTCTATCTTGTACGACTCGCAATGACTTAACTGGTCTGTCAAAGTTCTCGTTTTAACTAGTTTGTGGAGTATTTTATTTAGAAAACTCTCATAGCTCTTAGTTCTGCTGTTGTTTTTATTTGTTTTAAAATCACAAAATGTTTAAGTGATCGAGGATTACAGTCATTCAAGATTTTTGTCTTGACCATATTTCTTCTTTGAAGATGACGTTTTCCCACTTTCCTTCTTTTTTTAAAATACATGTGGACAGTTATCTCAATTTTGGTCATTACTGCAATCTCCCTGGATGTTTTCTCTTCTTGATGAATGCCAGTTATTTGACCCGTCTTAAACAGACTAACATCTTGGATGTGTCTTTTGATAAGATTCTTTAAGAAATGAGAAGCTACTGGTTGCATCAGTAGGGGTTCAATAAGTTGTTGCTAGCTGGAAGCTAGTCACCTAAGCAGTAATTATCTAATAAGAGGTTTTGGCTCAATTATTAAATCAATTATTATTATTTTTTGGCCGTTTAGAGCATGTACCCTTTCGAAGAGAAAAAGGCTGTTTGGCTAGACGACAGCTCCTATATAGTAGTGGTGTAAACACTGTTGAGATTTAAAACTTGGCTGATTCTTCTGCTTGGTTCCATTTTAGTTTAAATAATCAAATATTTTTAACACTAGTCACCAAAATCCTAAATTAAAACAAAAAACTAAAGAATAGCCTCACAGTGAACGTGAGGGTTTATGCAGTGAAAACCCTATGATAAAATGTCACAAATATAGCTGCTGTATTAACCTCCTGCTGACCAATATTTGCATCTATAAGCACACATAGATTTACACTTAAAAGGTTAACAATCACCAACTGTTATTGTACGGTTGTAAACTTTTTTTTTTTAAAGGTTTCTAGTGGAATTTATTTGAAAGTAATCTGACAGGAACGAGGGTAACGAGAAAGGGGGAAGATATGCAACAAATGTCCTCAGGCCTCTGTACATGGGTCGTGCTTTTGCCCCTGCACCACCACAGTACCCCACTGTTGTAAACTTTTAAGTTTAATAAGCATTTCTTCAAGGGCTCAGGATAAAAAAAAAAAAAATCCTGGATGTGTACATCCATATACCTGTCAGCAGAATGTGAAGGAGGGGATCAAAGTGTCTCTTTTCTTGAATTAGTAGCAAAGAAAGAATCTTTAAAAGGAAAGGCTGTATAGAAGAGCTTTGTTACCGTGATCGTCATCTATTTCGACAAAAGCGCACCACAAACAGTTCTGCAAGACTTCAGAAACTGGTGAGAGGTTGACAAGAAGTGGCGTCAAGGTTATCATTTATAAAGTTTCATGTCCATTGTTAAATCACTGACATTATAGTCAATCAGAGAAATTGTTTAAATGGAGATTACTATTAGCTTTTTGATTGAATTTGATGTATTTACTGTGGTGTTTCTTGTGACTTTGATTTTACATTCTTAAAAATATGCTACTCCAAATCATCACACAGCCTTCTACTGCCGTTTTAAATCACAGTGAAGAAAATCAACTTATACAGAAGAGAAAAGAAGTGTTTCTCTTAAGTTGTGCAGTCCAGGCAGAGCTTTGCACGCTGCTTCCGTACCTTCTGGGTGAGCTTTTCTTTTAAGGTTTTCTGATGAAATTACTCTGGAGTCCTATCACATTCCTTAGTGCCAGCTACACATAAAAAGGACAGCTCAAACCTCTGTTTTAATGTCTGTCTGTGGCACATTGATGCCAGAGAGAAGAGTCCTCAGAGTACTCTTCCAGAGCCATCTGGTGATTATTGATTCTTGTTCTGACGGTAGCATCAGAAGAAGCCACCTTTATTAAAGCAATTTCTGCACCTGAACTTATGTAAGCATTGTTGTAAATAAAATGGGATTCCATTTCAGGATGATTGTATTATATATATGTATTATATGATATATTGTATTTTTCAGGAGAAACCTTTTTGGGTTGGGCAATGTTTATGAAAAGACTGGCTATAGTAAATTTCTGATTTGTGATTTCCTGTTTAGTTTCAATTTGCTTGTATAATGTACAGAAGTACATTATGCAAGCAAACTTCATGCTTTATGACTGAATTAGTTGCCATATATGGATCTGAAAAGGTATGCACAGATTTTTTAAAAGTTACACACCCATTAGCAATGCTAAATCTTACAAAGCATGGCAGCCATTAACATTTAACAGCCTCCAAACTTTACCCATCTAACTAAGGGTGGGCAATATTACCAAAAAATGACCTTCTTTATTACCTCAATAATTATATCACAAACATTTTCTTATTTTTATTGGACTGAGACAAGTATGTAAGATGAAAACAGTGTTTTTTGTTTTACTTTCCTTTGTAAACAGAGACTAGAATAAAAAATATATTCATATATATAAATACATACAAAATCATACAATATGTTTAGTGTAAAATAGCTAAATATAAATGCAAACTAGTTTTGGCCAACAAAAAATTGTGAAATCAGCTACTGAGTGTAAATAAAAAATACTTATATACATAAAAGAAACAAATTGCTGAATGTTTTCTACTCTTTTTTTCCCAGAACAAACTTGCAAAAATAAGAATGTTCTTTTAATATAAAAGGAAATATTCCTTTTAAAAATACTGAACACACAACAAAATGAAAATTAAAATGATTAAATTGAATCATTAAATAACTTAAAATACAATACAGTTGAAATATTTTATATAAGCTTATTATACCATGAGGAACTCAGGCCACAGTACATAACAAGAGAGTTTAATAGCTTTTTACTTGTCAGTTTTAAAGGCAACAACTTCTTATTAAAAGGCCAGCTCCAAGCTTGTAGGGAAAAGTAAACATTTTAAGAGGTGCCTGCAGTCAAGCCCCATCACAGCCTCTTCACTGAAGCTTGCCAACTTCCCTTTAAATTAAGCTCTTACCCAGTTTTTAACATTTCAAAGGAGCATTAACTTTGAAAAGAAACACATATTGCCTAAATGTACAGATATCTATTGCATTTCTAATCGATCAAATTATTATCCCAGGTAAAAAAAAAAAAGTTAATGATGGATAAATAAAAATAGATTAAAATGTTAAGTATCACAGAAAGGAAACAACTCTGGCACTATTAAATAGATAGTTATTGCATTGTTATTTTGACCTATATTTATATGTCAGGCTAAATAAAGTTAATCTCAATTAGCTTAATGTTGAACAAGATGATGAACGTGTGCAGGAGTGTAGTTTTCGCTGCTGCTTTCTGTTTAGCTGAAATTGACACTGAAGAAAATATTAATGGAATGAATGCTTCACTCAGACACTTCAGATATATATTTAAAAAAAAAATCTCTCAGAGGTTGTGTAGTCAATTACTGCAAGCCTTAAGGTATTTTCAAAAGCCAGATAAGACACAGTTGTAAGCATTTTTTTTTTTTCTTACTTGGTCAGAAAAAGATCAAAGTTTTCTTGAAGAGGTGAGCATGGCACCAGCTGTTTCTGTTTTCAATTCTTCTCAAGAACGGCTCATCCCAACAGGAGTCAGAACATGACTGCAATCGCTTATTTCAGTTCAGCCCAACATTCAAGAAAGTTGATTGCTACAAAAGATTCCTCGACTTACATACAGAGCTTTCTGTTTTGTTTGATTTGCTAACAATCGGCAGTCTACCTCCTGTCTCTACATTCATTCAGCCAATTTTAGCCTCAGTTGCATAGTGGGTCGACAGGGAGTTAGTGGCTCATTCAGCTGCTTTGCCCGATGGTCAGCCGCCTTTCAGTGAATATGACAGCAGGTAAATCACTGTATTTATTAAATTGCTACGAGGCATCAAGTGAAGAAAACATTTCAGGAGAATGTAGAAATGACTGAAGCTGGACTTTATGGAACAGATTTGGTTGGAAACAAAATCTCTAATGATTATCATCAAAATCATTTTGGTGAAATAGAAATGGGGAAAAAAAACAGCAGAACACACAGCTATATTTGAATGAAGGTTAAAAGTCTTTTCACATGGCCAATGTGAAGGAAACTCAAGGGATTTTGATGGCTGTGTAGCCTTAAGAAAACCAATGATCAAAGAGCTTAATCAGAAAATGAGGCATCAACTTGCAATGGGGCGTAATGATTGGACTTCATTTTCAAAGTACGAATAGCTCAGTTTATATCATGGCTCCCTCACACATATGTGGCTTGATGCTATGTACATGTTTTTGTATGTATTTGGATTCTGAACGAATAGTTGGTGTACTGGTTTAAACATCCTGTTCATTATAACTGATATCAAGCGGACTGACAGACAGACAGCACTGCGTAAGGCTGAGTTATTGTCAGTTTCAGAGGTTTACATTGAGACAAGATAGCAGAGGGTTTTTCATTTGATGTGTACCTGGGTGCAGTATTCTCCAGAAACTATTTTTGTATTTCTTTATTCTTTCCTTTGATGTAATGTAAAGAACTTTGGATTTTCTGGTTCATGAATCGTGTCATACATATAAGCTTTCCTTGCCTTTCTCACTGGATTCTGCTCTTTTTGTAGGGCAGTATTCTATGACTAGAGTGGCCATTGTTCAGTGCTGTTAAGGATTTATAAACGTTGACCACTTAAAAAACATGTATTGTATTGATTATTACCACTACTTACAAAAGCCATTATAGACAGAAAAAATGAGTAAATATCTGCCAAAAATGTTATTAATTTTGAGATTAATCTTGGAGCTCCAAAAGCAAAAAAATGACTTCTGAAACTCAGAGAATTTTCAAGGTTTTTCTAGAAAATTTGAGATTAACCTAAAAATTTCTTTCTTTCTTGCCAATATACTCATTTTTTTCTATCTGCAATGGCTCTGATACACCATCACATATTACTGCTAACAAAAAACTATTGTTCGCCAAAGTTCACTGGAGACACTTTATTCAATATCATCAACACAACATTTATTCAATTACACAAAGTCCAGTGTAGCTCTTGCTAGAAAAAACAGGGTTAGGTGCATCTGTCAGAGGAAACAGTGAAAAGGTTTGTGGATGGAGAGAGAAATTATTACACCTTTGGCTCATCCAAAGGGAAACGGCAGTCAAAAGGGAATAATTAGTATACAAAGGATTAAATCTTTTCACCAGATTGAAATTTTGTGAGCCAGACTTTTAGGCCAGAGATGACAACAATTTAAAAAGGATTTCAGTAAAAACAAAATCATTACCACCATATATAGAGAACTGTGAAAACATTTGATATACAATAAATGTTGCTGAAGCCCTGAGCAGATTACCGTTCAAACCCAAGCCTTAACCTTCCACAACCCTCAGAAATTCAAGTCCCTCAGAGCCACTAGAACAAACGTAGTAGTCTTGTTTAAGACTTCAGCTCTTCATTAAATAACCCAATTCTCCAATATATAATTGGGTGCATGTCTTGAAGCACCACCCACGGCTTATCTTTTTGTTTAGTTTGATACATCAGACAAGGACAGACAGACGGACAGAGAGATAAAGTGGAGAACTACATTGCACTTAACTTGAAGTTGTCTGCTGATCTGTGTACTGGTATATAAATGTGTGTGTGCCTTTGAGTTTGGCTGGTTAAACGTGGCTCAAGTGAAGAGGTGCTTTGAATGTTTGGCATGACTAGAAAATTGCTATACAAGTTCAATCCATTTACCACTGAAGATAGGTACCAGTCCCCAAGGCTTAAGCGGGTATTGAAAATAGAAGGATAGGAAGATGATGTCTTTCAAAAGGCTTTTGAACAGTTGTCTAATACTTCAGCTTTGCAATAATAAGGTCCTTTTAGGTTAAAGCAGGAAATTAGAACAAATTCAAGGGCCTGACATAATTGGAGGGATTGGAAAAACTGTTCACAAACAACTTTAGTTCACAAAACTAAAGGGCTGAGATAATATCTTGTGTCGGTTCAAATCAATACATGAAATCTACCAAAGGAACCGAGGTTATGTGTTCAAGAGAGCTACAATTTCCACCATTTTTACCTCCAAGAGACAAAAACATGAGATAATTAGGCCTAAACTTTAAAAATTGACACTCTTTCAAATTACCGTATTTTAAGCTGCTGTAAAAGATTCCAAATGCAAGCAATGTTGACAAGAAAACCATGAGGGAACAGGATGGCTGTTAAAACTTTAGATGGAATAACTTTTTTTTTTTTTTACACAACAAAGATTTGAAATGAATATTCAATATTAAAATAGCCTCTAAACTTACGAGACCGTCACCATATCAAAGGCCTTGGAAAATAAAATCCCATTTGACTGACTTTTTAAAGGTCACATGATTAAGGCGGCAGTGGGAAGATATCTATCTTTATGGCCTTTCAAATGAACACTTGACATCAGAAGATTACACACACACACAGACAATCAAAGACAAAGTCATTGAAATGGGCTTCAAAAAGTGTGTGTCTATGTGTGTAAAACCATAATTCATTGTTATCTACCACACACAGACTGTGACCTCTTAGTTTCAGAAAAAATAGGTGATTGAGAGAAAATGCGCATGCCTACATGTGTGGAGAAGGGCATGATTAACGACTGTGTGCATGAGTGTTTTATTGCTCGTAACTCGAATGAGGTTAAATGTTTTCTGAGGACAAAGAGAAACTTATTGATACCAAAGAAGAGAGTAAAAAAAAGACATTTGAAAGCTTCATCCCGTTTTATTGGCACCCGTGGTAAAGATGTGTAATAAAACCTTAGAATAAATTAATCTTTTATTGCAGTTGCATAATCTCCCTTTGGAAATTGCAGAAAAGTCCAATCGTTACTTTGGGCTCATATGAAGCAACACTTGTTTTCACTTATATTGGGATTTTTTTGTTACCTTGTAAAGCCCAATTTTGCCAACAGCCTTGGAGCATAAAACAGACCATTTCTTTTGGACATCTGTCCAGAATGTAAAGCATCTTCGGTTCCCTCTTCTTTTCAGCTCACCTTAGAGATTTTAGGAAGTTAAAAGGTCTTTGGACTGAGATCCCTGGGGGAAAAGACTAATTTTGTGTGTTAACTATTTCTGTGTTAACTTTTGCCAAATGTTTTGGATCATTGTACTTCTGGAGACTCAATGGTAATTCTATTTTCATTTTTCTGCCAGTGGTCACTGCATACAGCTTTAACAAAACACCCAAAGCCTTTGGAAGGAAAAAAGGACCTTAGCATTATACACTCTTTTACTCAGATGATGGCATGTGGTGCTTTTGCACATGTTCCTTCCTGGTTTCATGCAGGACATATGGCGTTTGTTATCGAAAAGATAAGTTTCACCTGACCATTCCATACAAAGTTTAAATAGCTTTTCATAAACTCACAAAACACATTTTTACATGTGTGCAGAACAGAGGTCGTTTTTCCACGAACTCCTCCTCTCAGCATGTCGATAGCACCTACATGCTGAAATGTCGCAGAGACTTGGTGACTACCATGGTGCTGCCATTTCCTTCATCTCTAACAATGAGCATTAGGAATTAGCTCCTGTTAATGAACTAGAATATTTTGAGGAATGGGGCAATGTTTGAGGGACATTGATTTGCATAGATTACTTATTATATGTTCCTCAACAATTTGAATGAAAACAAAGATAAAAAAAATAAAACTTGTTAGTAGTGCCAATAAGTTGGATTTTAACAATATATTTCATAATTAATATATATATATATATATATATATATATATA
>CAEGAE010013733.1:0-41042 GCA_903067095.1 Girardinus metallicus | reverse complement strand
GTGGGAGGAAGCCGGAGTACCCGGAGAGAACCCACGCATGCACAGGGAGAACATGCAAACTCCGTGCAGAAAGACCCGGGCCGGGAATCGAACCCAGAACCTTCTTGCTGCAAGCACTTGAGCCAGCCTGGTATAAAAACCAGCCCCTTGTACTATATATTGCTATACAGTGGGCCTGGATCGAGAAACAATAGCTTCCTTGAGGCATAGACTCTGTTGACGTTTTAATGTCGCTAATGCTAAATCACTAACATTTGTCCGTGACATATGTAATTCGCCAGCTCAATACTATGAAGGTTATCAGACATTGCCTGTCCCGTAAACAATCATCCTCCACTGCAGAGACAGAAGTGCAGAGCCGAACGAGATGGCTGTTATTGTTAATTCAGTTTCAACGCAAATTGAACTGCTCCCGTCACTTCCTCCTTCACTATTGCTAAAACCACAGGCAGACTACAGTTCTAAAACAGCACAGAACATCAACGTAATCGTAAACAATTTTTCTTCTCTTTGCTGAAATTCGGGAATTGAACCTATCTACCTTTGTTGCCACTGTTGCCCCAATAACTATTACCACCATAATAAATGAAGGTGGGGATGTCAGATCATCTTTTTGCTGGAAAACTGGGGTAAATGATACATTTTTTGCAGTTAATGTGTCTTACTGTGCTATAATCCTTCACAAAAATAAAGAATAAAACTGGGAGGACCCAACATTATCTCGGTAAAACTTTAGTGACTCTACGATATTCATGCAACTTAGCTCTCAGGTGATAGAAAAGCAAAGCAGACCTTCTGCAGATCTACTTAAGACCTGGCTGTAGCACCAGCCCTGGTTAAGGACTGGAATCACTTTCTTGGAAAAGCCCTAATTCATTGTTGAGTATTTTTGTGAACATGTATGAAATCACCAAAACCATCCATTTGTCTTTTATACTTGTATTCAGTTAAGAGCCCTGTGTGCATGGAGGGGAATTGGTGTCTGTGGCTATGTGTGAGGAAACCAGCAGTTTCCACTCGTTTCAGTATGTAGCTTTCAGATAATACACTAAATGCATCAGGTGTTTGTTTATTGACTTGGAAATTTTAGTATCTTTGTATTGCCATATTTATATTAAATATGAATGTGTTTAATGGGCTGTGTATGGGCTGTGAGCTGCCACATCAGCCTTGTTAATCAAGGTCACACTTTGATATGAGGTTCATGATATTCCAGGACTCAATGCGTGGCATGGTGAATAAAACCCCAACCAAAGGGAAAGGGAGACATGAAATGCAGAAGAGTACAAAAGAAAAGAGTCTGTGGATGCTGAGAATCAACCAAGTGTGAGTTATAGACGCATAAGGAGAAGTTATCGGGTCAGTGAGAACATTATTTGTACCAGTTCTTGTGCCATTCACACTTCCTCACATAGTGCTCTGTAGTGACAATGCCAGCATACTGAGTATATGTTGGTTTCTCAAGGGTAAAATCACAAATTTTGACGACAGTTTATACATGCATGTGGGCAGACCAGTTTAATCTAACAACCTTATTTGTATCACAGGAAAGGAATGTAGGCGTTACAGTGTGCCTTCCTCAACTGAAGACGTGCTGATAAAAATGACAGCCCCCGTCAAGGCTTTAACACAACTTCCTCTTTCACTAAAGTGAGACTTTTACTATCCAGTTTACCAATAATCTTTCACAAGACTGTTTGCACTTGATTTTAAATTAAAAGACTTCTGATGGCAGTTTTTACAATCTTCATTATCTATCATAAATTGACGTTCTGGATTCAACATTGTTTCATCAAGTTGGCAACAAAGTTTGTTTACCAATGCAAAGTTTCAGGAAACACCATTGCATCATTTGGCTAAAAACATGATTCAAGTTTGCCGAAAGGACATGGTTGAATGGAGCACCATCTAACATTTCCACTAGTAGCACCTCAATTTTAGGAGAACAAATCAAAAACCCTTGACAGTTTTGTAAATTTAATCCTGAGAAAAAAATAAATTGGATTAAGGCATTCATTATGGCAGTGCGATAGCAAGAAACATATCCAAAGAAAAAGATAGGAACTGATTTAAACATTCATGTATTTGTCACAACCTTCTATGAACATTGCTGTAGAAACCCTATTTAGGTTTAAGTCTTTCAGCATGTGGTAAATACATGTCATCCAGGCCTTATTTTACATTGACTACAGTCTAATATCTAGTTTTACACTACTGTAGATACCTTTTTGTAGTTTTTACATCTTACTAAGCTCAGTGAGAAATAAGTAAGCTGATTATAAATTAACAGTTTACAGAAGCGGTCACATTTCTGCTTTACTTGAAATGATAAACATAAAAAAATGAATCAGCATTTATTGAACACAGGATTCAAATAATTAAATCGCTTCATCCAACACTAAAACAAGTGTTAGATGTTTCTGTGGGTGAAACGATCTGTTCTTTCAGTCTCGATACATAGAAAAACATGTGTTAAGGTTCTTCTTAGCCTTAAACCAACTTTAATAAATTGCTAGCAATCTGTTTCTGTGGTCTTTCATCTGTTCTCAGAAGTTAGGATATCTGAGGTCACTTTGTAACTGATTTGGTGATATGATCAAGGTTGATGACCCTTCTGTTCTCAAGCTTTAACTTTCTGGAGTAGATTCTTACATATCATGCCAAAACACATCTCTGGGAAATAGAACCAAATCTTAGACTTCTTTCTAAAAAATATGATAACTGGACATTTATACTTGCATGCAAATAAATGTGTCGCCTTCAGGCATCTGCAAACTATATCCAAGGATGAATTTGCTTTTGACACATCCACATGCTTTGATGTAAATAGTAATGGTTTAAGCAAAATAAAAAATCCTGAAGCTGCATAATGTGGTTGATTGCAATTGATACGTTGATGTTTTCTTTCTTCCACAGGTTGCAGAGCTATGATCTGAATCGCTACTATCAGTCTTTTCCTCATGAAAACAAAACCACATGGCATGTTGACCCTCACACATGCTGCAAACACATACTAACAAGCCATGTCTCTGACCGAATCCAGTGCTAACGTGAGTGACTGGCTGAGCACACTTCGTTTGGAGCAATATGGTGAGGCATTCCAGGAGGCCGGGTTGACAACTTTACAAGACTGCCAGAACCTCACGCCAGATCAACTGGAGCGGATGGGCATCAACCCGCCAGGTCACCAGAAACGAATATTGGCAAACCTTAACAAAATGACTGCTAGTTATGATGCATACTCTAATGTTGTAAAGCCAGAGGGGTCTGAGCAGACCGGTCATCCTGAAGTTAAAAGGAAAGAGAAGCCTGTGCCTGTTCCCATGCAAAGAAAAATAGAAGAAGGGAAAACGGATGGTGAGATAATAAGACCCAGGGAGAGAGACAAACCAGTCCCAAAGGAGAGACAATTGTCTAATATGCAAGACAACAGTAATAGAGAAGGAGAAACTAAGCCTGTTCCTCTGGGACGACACTCTGCTCCTGTAGGAGGACAGGAGAAAGAGAGGAGTGGAGCACCAGATGAAAAAAGGGCTAAGCCTGTACCAAAGGAGAGGACTAAGTTTCGTTCTAATTCTTCAGTGAACTGTCACCCTACACCCATTGTGTCTCCACTGCCTGATACATCTTTACCACCTGTTCCCCCACGCAGCACGCCTAACTGCCCTCCACAGCCCTTCATCTCATCCCTGAGCTCCTCACCTCCTGCTCAACACTCTGGCTCCTTGAGTTTGGACAGGATCGTTGTGGTACCTCCAGAAGTAAAGTGCAAATCTTCATCCCAGAAATCCACCCCCACCAGTACCCTTGTTTCCACAGAAGCACCCGTCGAAACTCCCAGCATCCAGTCTACCACACCTAGGCCTAATTCATTACCTATACAGCCTTCCACCCCATCTTTCGGTGGGGATGAAGCCAGGAAAGCTTCTCTGATCTCCTCAGCCTCCTTTCCCAGTGAGAACAAAAATGTCCCACCTCTTCCTCCAAAAGCAGGATCTAAAGGCCCACCGCCAATTCCACAGCGGGTTCCTCTACAGTCTCCCAAAACTCACAGGTGAGGTTTTCATAACAGCCTTCAGTCTGAAGTGCAGCATTACCATTTACATGTTGGGATTAAGCAGATGCTTCTAGGTGGAACAAGTAAGGGACATTGAGGTTTGAAAGTAGTAAGAAATCGCTTGATTTTGGGTAGTCTACTAGCTGTTTAGATTATTTAAGAAGAATTTGTGGATAGAATAATGGGAAGTAAAATAGTTGGCTGCTCTGCATGTGTTAAATACACATTGCTGGATCTGAGTTACAGTAAAAGCAGTTTAAAGTATTTGGCACATTCCTTTGTCCTGTTTTTAAAGCCCTGCACCACCTTCCTTTTCCTCCATCACTTCCTGCATCTGTCTTTCAGAGTGTAGCGTAAAAGAGAAAATGTAAAAAAGCAAACAAAAAAAACCCTACATTTTTATTCCTAACATAATCTTTTTTTTTTTCTACCTTAGTCATTTTTAAGTAATTTCTTATCTAATTTTACATGTTGTTTCCAGAATTCCCAGGATGCTCTTAGAGTCAGACCAGTCCCTACAGCTAGCAATGCAAAAATAAATAACAAACCAAAAAATGAATAGTAATTAGTTGTAGTTGCTGTTAGATACTGTAATTAAGAGTTGGCATTTAACGTTGTTTGAACTGTGCTGCCACTTACTGGCATAATGGAGACAGTGCACCCTTGTCAGCTGCAGATAGTGCAGAATATTTGAAAATGTTATTGTGTAGTTTATAACACTTCCTGAAAGTAAAATTAGGTACTTCCCATTACCTATTTACTGTAGCACGCTAACTTAGTGAGTTAGTTGAAAGTACACCCAGCTCATTCTCTTATTTAATGTTTCTCCTTTTTTTCCAAAGAGCTGTGTGTGGGTGTTGGGAAAATAAACATTGAAAGTTCACAAAGAAAATTCTGTCTTATGTGTTTTGACATTTATGTAATTAGTGTACACTGAGTGGTGTTTACAAATCCATATTTCAGTCTTAAAGCAGAAGAGCAGTTTTTGTTTTAAAAGTCAGTTTTATAGTATTTTGTTTGCGTGTTTTGTGGCGACGGCACATCAGATCAGAGAATCTCTCATTTTTTCTGTCACCTCATCTGTAAGGGAAACCTGAAACTTAACATTGTTTGTGTGCTTGCGGGTCGCTTCAATTATGACTAACACACATCTGTGTTTTGAAGGGAAACTAGCTTTAGAAAGCTTGAGGAAGTCACAATGCAGAACAACCAGCAGCAGTTTTTAAACTCTTCTCCTCCCCATCACCCTCTCACAGCAACGCTGGGATTTAGAGAGAGTGAAAAATATAGATTGAGAAGTCTAAAGTGTTTCTGTTTTTCTACTGGGGAGTGTCTCTGGACTTATTGCAGCCCTTGTCGGAAAACATTCACACGCTCTCTTGATGGTAATTTCTTTCTTCCTTGTCAGTGTGGCTTTCAGCCCCCTCCCATTCTCTGGTCACCAAGTCATTTCCTCCTGCTTTTTTGATGTGTCTGTGTTTAAGATGGTATCATCATGGAAGAGGACCCCTCACAAGCATGTTGTGGAAGGTAATGTTTGTTTAAAACATATCTCTGCATGCGTTGGATCTGTCGTGCGTTCAGGTTGGGACTACGTTTTTTTTGTTTTTGTTTTCTTTTTTGGTTTTGGTCAACAGAAACGGGTTTAGAGTTAGAGTTGCATCAGTCTATAAGTTAGTCTTATCTTGAAAAGAGTGTGAAGGTTTTCATGGTTTTGGGGTGGGGGAACCAGGTCCGTTGTTTGGTTGTGTCTGGCAGTGGGAAATGTATTCTGAAGTGGCAGCATTGTTGGTGTTTTACCTACAGATCTGCAAAGAACAGAAAACAAACAGAATTTAAACCTGGGATTTTTGGTTTTCTGCTGTCAAGCTGCTATAAGTATGCCGTAGCTTATTTACTCTTTAAAGGTTTTATCTTATACATTGTTTTCTACAGAAATATTATGAATGCTATTTATAAATGCACTCATTGCTGAGCCGCTGTGCTACATTTAGCTTGCTTTTAACATCGAAGGTTGCAGCAAGTGCACTTGCTAATTTAAAAAGCGCCCCTTGTTTGCCAAAACCATTGTCACAGTTTTTCAGCCATTGCTTCGGCACAATTATTCTGAACTGCCTAAAAGATCTCTAAAACTTAAGCGTAGGAGAAGAAAAGAAACGGTCATTGTTTCTTCATCCTACAGTCATCGTTACTCAGAACAGTTTGAGTTAAATATAGAGCAATGCTAGCAAACCCCACTCAGCATTCTTCCTCTGAGAAAAAGAGGGAACTGGGGCTTGTTTCCCGTCATTGTCCGTTTATTTTTTCTGGTGTTCTGTGGTTTAATTTAAGAAAGAAAAGCTAAAGAGTAACTGCTGTGTACGATGAGTAATTCAGAAAGGCCAGGTTGTGTTTTTGACGTTCTACTGAAGTGCTATTGGGTTAAAAAGAATTGCCTCCTCTGGGGTAGAAACAGCACAGCAGTGAAGAACTTGTTTTTCAATTTCTTACTGTAGGTACAGCTTAAAATGTTTCACTTATTGGAACATGTCAGCCGTATATTTCAGTGTATTTAACACAAAGTAGTACACAAATTGAAAGTGGAAGGGAAATTATTCATAATTTTCTTTCCAAATAAAATGTTTGTGCACTTTTATGAAGCTTTCTTGAGCCACTAGTTTGTAGAACTACTTTTTGCTGAAGTCTAACATGCAGATATTTTGGTGTATGTTTCAACTACCTGCACAAATGAAGATAATTAAATATCTCCCTTTTTGTTCTTTAAAAATAGCCTAAGGTCAGTCACTTTGTGAGTAGGGCATCTGTATTCCAGTATTCCAGATTCTGATTTAGATTTTGGCAACTCTTAACACGTGAATATATTTTAATCTAAACTGTTCCGCAGTAGGTCAGACTGGATGCTAAGTTTCGTCGTCCTGCTGAATCGTGACCCTTTACATCTTTTGCTGTCTCTGAAAAGGGTTTCTTCCAGAATTGCTGTATGTTTAATTGCCTTGTTCAATATCCTTGCTGAAGAAAAGCATCCCTACAACATAATGTGCTCTCCACTTTGTTTTGCACGTGGAGTGGCATAGTCAAGGTGTTAGTTTTCCCATCACACAAAGAGCTTTGCATATAGACCAAAAAGTTACAATTTAATCTCTTGTAAACAGAGCGCTACTTTTCCATCATACCTTATTTGTAAAGTGCACAAGCATTAGTTGTCCTGCCAACAGATTCTTCCTCTTGGGGATCTTTGTGGGTCCTCCACATTTAGCATGGACACCTCTGCTTCTACTCTGGCTATTGAGCTCCTTTCTTGCCTGTTTGTTGAAGTTAAGTATAATTTTATGGCAGGTTAGCAGTTGTTCAAAACTCTGTTCAAAACTCTCTTCTTTTACAATAAGCAGACAATGTGACAATGTGAACATGGTTAAAGGGTATTAACACCCTTGCAAGGCACTGTAAAAATAATATTCCTACAATTGAATACCACATAAACCTTTTTTTCTTTTTTTCCTTTTACACTGACCTATAAACAGTTCATATACATATAATAATATGAGCCAGGTTGTTCGTGGTTTACTGTCCTGGAGCTGATAGATCTGATTTCTAGTCGTGATTAAATAGGTTTTGTAATTAGGTGAATTTTAATTGTACATTACATTCTGCAGCATGTGATGGCCTAAACGGAAGCACCAATTTTATTTATGAGCAGAGTGTCAGTACAGAACTGCACAATTGATGACTTGGGAACATTGAAGAGTTGACAGTTATTATAAGCTGGACTTTAATATACTGCAAGAGAAGGAACAAAAGAGGAACTTTCACAATAGTGGACTGACAAACATCTGACTGAGTGCAATTCTTATTATAACTTTGGAACTTAAACAGTGGGGAAATAAGTTTTTGATCCCCTATTGATTTTCCAAATTTGCTCACTTAAACAAAAACAGTCACTTCATGGCAGTTTAATTTTTGTACAGAGATACAGAAAAAATTTTATGGAGTTTACATGAAGTTATTTGACTGTATAACTTAGAACTTGGTAGAGAAATCTTTTTTGGCAGGACAATCATGAAGACATATTCCACAGCTTATTACCGGGTTTTGATGCATCTCAGAGGAGATTCTGACCCACCAACTCTTCCAAATGCATCCACTTCTAAAGGATTAAAATCTGAAAACTGACTTTAAAGAAGGCCTATTATTTAAAAAATACTTTTTTGAGCTTTATATCATGTTAGAATGTTATTCTATAACCAAAAACATACCTAAAGCGTTGCTGTGATTCTTTTATGCGTGTTTGAAGAATTATTGAATCTCCTCTGGCAGCCATTCGAGACTTGCTCCAACAAGGATCTGTTTACCTCAGATGCCTCCTCATATGTAGGTATTTTTATAACAGCTGAAGGTAGCATAGTTACTTGATGGTGCTATAAAATGATACTATGTGCCTGGAAAATGCATACATATCGAGTTATTATCAAGCTGAAAGACTCATCCATGACCTATTATTAGTTTCCTCATTGTAGATTATACAGATTTTAGTCCATTATGCTGTCATTGGTCACCAGTGGCGGTCTTGGTAAATATAGTCACTTTGCTGTCATATTATAAATAACCCTCCTCACATAACTGTGAGCTGATTTCACAACATTTTCATGATCAAGCTCACCAGCCAAGACCTTGCATGAAGTTCCAGATAGGGGTTGACTGATGGCCAGTTTAGATTTTTTCTGTTCTCTGTTGTATAGAGCATTCAGCTTTGTTTTGTAGAGGGTCAGACATTCGTTGCGTTTGTGGAAAAAGTAATGAGACAGTGATGTCATGGGAAAAGTTACTTACTCTTTTCTGACAAATATTGTAATTTTATACCTTTTATCTTAAACCGTTGGCACATCTTAAGTGTATCATAAATTCATTCTTCATGGATCTAATGGAACCTGAAGTTTCCCAAAAGGCGCTTTATTTTCTTTTTAGACCTACACAAAATGATGCTCTCAAATACGCATACACATATGGCAATATACAAAACTGTGTGGAATCAGCTGAACAATCTGACTATTAATGATTATAACCTTTTTCTCAAGTTAAAGAGCAGCTGTTTTGTTCCTTGTGGATTGCTGGGATATCGTGACACATTGAGGTTTTCTGCTAGACTCCTAAAAAACAACTTGTTAATGTTAGGTGATTTTTTTTATTATTTTTATCACCTTTCGATATTAATATGTGTCTGTCTATGGTGACCCCTAAAATCAGCTGGTGAGGTTTTTTAGGTTACATCCTGCTTGTTCTCTGCTGGAAAACACTTCAGTGAATCCTGCAACTACACAAAGTAAACGCCAATGTTTATTCAAAAAAATAAGTGCTATATAGTGAATGATCTTACTGGAAATAAAAACATAGAGATAACACAACAGATGCTTTTAGAACTATGAACGTTTTTAACAGAATTGCACAAAAAAAGTGTCATTTAAAGCTATGAAAAAGACAAACTAATTAAAAGTAATGAATATGATTTCGGAGGATTACAAGAAGAGGCTTTTACTCTATTTGATGTTGAAATTAACCTAATAACATAACCCTTTTGTCTTTTTCTGTGGATGTTTGTTTCCCCTTAAAAGGCCCCTTAAAATTGGCATTTTTTTACTGATTGGTCAATGGATTATTCAAAAATAACAGTGAATAAGACAGATACAGAGTCTATTTGTATTCGGCAGGTCATCTAAATAAATTACAGACTATTTGAAAGGCCGACTTCAGTATGTTAAAAATAAACAGAGTTTGTTTATTTAAAGGTACATGTGTCACCGAGTTATGTTTTAGGCACACTTATTAAATATTATCTGAAAGATTTATGATTAGCTTGAAAACAAATGGTTTTTATTTTCAGAAAATATTCTTTTCTTTTAATGGAACAAACGTTCGGTAGTTTCTGCGCATATTCTCTTTTAGGAAGGGAGTAAGTGATAAGAAAGAAGTGATTTTACATTAAGTAATTGTCTTCACAAAGGTAAAAATAAATGTGCAAGCCTCCCTGTTAAAACTTAAAAAATAATAATATAGTAAGTTGATTTTCTTTCTGAAACAAAATTCTAGTGGTCATTGTTGTAAATTAAACTGCAAGTTTCATATAAATTATGTCAAGAATAAAATATCTAAATCTGTAGCAATACCACAAAAAGTATTAAATTATTTAACACAATGCAACAACTTTTTGGAGAGTCAACCCACTGTTTATTGATTTCAAATAAAAACATGAAAATTTAAGGATTTGTTGTTGTTTTCTACCTTTATCATAATCTGCCTGTAAATATCCAGAAAGTGTTTAAAATTAAGAATGTTAAATACGATATTTTCCAGATAAAAACAAGCAATAGGACCAATCAAATATACAGTGTATTACAGCTGGCGTAGGTTTACATGTGAGGTAATAGATTTCTGTGAAAATCTATTATGTTAAGCTAGTTAAATACAATGCATAATGGTTTGTACTAATAAAACCAGTAAAGACCCTTACATCTGTGGCTCTGAGGTTTTCTATCAACCGGGAAGTTATGGATTTGACGCTAGCTTACTGTTGCCACATGGCTGTGTGCCCCATGATCGAGCCACATAGCCTCAAGTTGCCGTCCAAGCTACATATCAATGAGCTTGTGCATGATTGTGAGTGTGAATGGATGAATGTGGCTCCAGTGTAAAGTATTTTGAGTGGCCAGTATCACTAGTTTACAGTATCACCTACTGTAAACTAGTTTGCCAAAATGAAAGAAGTAAGCTGTCCCTTGGTGTGGTTCACACTTCAGTGAGTCTAGCTGAAGATGCCACACTTGCAGTCATGTGCTTGTTGTTTTAGGCGATGACTGTACATAATGTTGTGAAAACCAGACTTTTTTTCTGAGCATCAGTTCAGTCTAGTAATGACTTCTCTTTTTACAAGACAGAAACAGAGGCTCCAGTTTCTTCATCTCTGGATCTCTATCTGGAGGATTTTAGAAAAACCAGACCAACATTAATAGAAAAAAGACATCATAAATATTTGGAAATAAGATCTTCAGCTAACCACACATATCTGAAGTACGGAAAAAATAACACATTTAGAGGTGAAGTTGACTCTTTTGAAAGAATATGTTGTCTTTGGTGGTTTTGCTCTTTAGGAACTTGTCTTTTCAGGTGCTCTTTAAACTACCCTCTGTTTCAAAGGGTTTGCAACATGGTGATGGAAGATAGTTATGAAATTTATGAAAAACAAGTTGTTACTGTTGTGTTTCAAGGTTTGTGTCTTAAAGTTTTTAATGGAGATGTATTATGATAAATTAACTGTTTTGAGCTTTACATCGTGTTATAATATTATTTTACCAGTGCAACCCTGGTAAAAATGTTGTTGAGGGGTTAATAGATGATTGATGTTGTGTTGACTTCTTGAAGGTAGAGTTTCAGAACGAGCAGGAGTTTTTAAAGAGACAGCGATCCAATTTCTAGGTGTTAAATTATGAAGTCAAATTTCTTTTAAGTCATACTTGACAAACCAATTTATAGCTGCTGAAGGTAGCATTGTTTCTTGATTGTGCCATGTTGTAACTCAGTGCACCTGGAAAATACATAATACTGTCTATTTAAGCATTTATTAAATACCACTCATTAAATAACCCATATTTTACATTCATATTTTCAGTGGTAGATGTTAATTTAGATCTAATTTAATCTTCAAGTTAAGACCAGAATTATTCATGTCTCTGACAGATTTAGGTTTTATGTAATTTTTTGGTTCCTTCTAATTGGATGTTCTGCAGTATTAATGTCTTGGAGTAGTCCAGAAAGAATACCAGCCTTAAATCTTATAAAAACAAATCTGTGGTATGATCTAAAAGTTAGCACAATGGCAAGGAGGACTTCTAACCTTACCCCCAAAGATAAATCGTAAAAATACCATGTGCATCATGGAGAATATATTAGTTATCTTTAATCTGCCATTTTTTTTGTTTAACTTTAACTAACAACAACTGATTTGACAGCACTATGAATAATAAGCTCACTGTAATTCTTGGCTGTGTCACTCTTGCTGGCAACACACGACATGAAGTCTTTGCAACGAGTCTTTACATTGCTGTGGAGGACATTTGGTCTAATGTTTGCAGAATTCTTCTATTTGGAGGATCTTGGGACATGAACGGCCTGTTAAAGGTCATGGCAGTTCTAAAAACACACATCTAACAAATATTCCTGTTTTTATTTTATCTTTCCGCAGAATCTTTTACAAAAAGTCCTATTGTTGAATCACAAACACTGCCCTTAGTTGAGATAAGTGAGATATGTTACCTTCTGGAACCCAAATGTGGTTGCTCTTGGTAGGTTGGACGTTCCTGGGAAAGTTCACCTTTGTTCCATGTTTTCTCCATTTGTGGATAATTGCTCTCACTGCAGTTCATTGGAATCCCAAAGCCTTAGAAATAGCTTTTTAACCTTTTTCAGACTGATTGATAGACCGATTTGCTCTTCGTCTGTTCTTGAATTCCTTAATATTGAGGAGTGACGTGTTTCTGTTGGAGTTCTTTCATCCATCTTCAGGTTGTTAGATCTGTAATATTTAGGAGATTTCTTGATTCTGCAGGTCTCCGAGTACACTGAAGTCTATGGAAACCATGTCTTTTGTTTGGATCATCTAAGGACTATTTAATATTAAATTACTGCTAAAGTTGTGCACATTGTTCTCTACAAAACTGTAAAGTATAATAGTATTGGAAAATATTGGTTTTTCTAATCTGGCACCAGCAAACATTTCCGGGACGTATTCTCTGAGTGTTTATGTGTCACTAGTGGTGCACCAGGTATAATTTATTTATACTCAGACTGTGTCCCACAGCTTGAGCAGGTTGGGACCTGCAGCTTAACCAGGAAGCAAAGAAGGAAAACCAGAGAGTCAGGGGAGCAAAGGAACCTCTGTTTTCCTCTTGGACCATTGTGTGTGCAGCTGTAGAAAAATTCAACTTTTTTTTGGGATTTACTTTTTTGATTGAGTTCTGATCATGTATGTGTATGGATATGGAGCAGTTATACTGAGTATGGAGTCTCGCACACAGCGATTTCTTCAGTTTTAACACAGGGAGGAGGAAGGTGACAAAAGGAGAACTGCTCAACAGAGGATGTTTAAACTCGCTGTTCTACGTGGATTTTTTACCCGAACTGATACCTCAATGGGGTCCGAGGACTCCTCCTCTTCCCCACATTGCTCTGCTGACCTGTCACATTCGTCTTTACCCTCTAGCCCACCTCTGACCAAGAAAGGAATTGAGGAGCTGACTCAGACAGACCCCACTCCACAGGTTCCGCTACGCAACAGGACACCACAAGCACAGGAAATCAGCAAACCGTCCGACCAGACTGAACTACAGCCCGCTCTGCCTGCAAGGAAGATCTCCAAACCTCCACGTGAGTTTAGTAACATTTATAATCAGCAACAATCGGTTAAAATATTTTTGATTCGGCCTCAAAATGAAAGTCGCATTTCCGTCATCATTCTGAATGTCATCAGTTAAATTAATGAAATTAAACCAATTCAAATTCTTGCCATAGAAATGCGCAAACAGAAAAGTTGTTTAGAATATTTAAAAACTAGTAGTTACACAATAATTCAGTTAACTACTTAAACCTAAAATGACCTTTTTGATGACCCAGGTCTGTGTGGTTTAACTGATGATGTAACAGTATAGAAGCGTAGTCTGGTTAATATCTTGGTTTGCACTGCAGAGCAGACTTTTTGGTTTAACTGTGTGCTACTTTACTGTAGCAGCTTCTATCATTGCATGCAGAATTCTTACTACTTTTTTCTCTTGTCTTTTACTCGACATTAAAGTTCCTACTGTGTTTACAGTACAACCAGCCTGTAAAACCAGCAGAAAAAAATAAATCCTTCCAGCAGTTGAGAGATGTCATGCTCTTAGTGATAGGTTACAGTTACCCCAGGATTGGCATCAAGATTAAATGAAAAAAGAAAACTCCCCTTTAGTTATGGTACTTCAGTTCCAAGCAACTTTTCAACAGGAGCCAACATCTTTGCTGACTATTTCTTGTATGTCCTGTGAGTTCAAAGTTTTTTCCAATCATCACTGTACTTTTTCCCCTTTGTATAACTGCAGGATATGCTTTACTACATCCTGCAAAGTTCAAAAGGAAAACAATCCAATAGCATGTCTGTCACAAGTATTGTTCTCTTTTCTATGCTACTATGACTTGCGTACATGCTTATGCTTTTAAATAGAACATTCTTTTTTAATCACTGTAGAAATCTGCAATCTTATCTACATGGAGCAATAAAACTGCCTAAGCAGGGAGTATGCATCCTATAATATACAAGTGGTTATTCATACCCTGTACCTGTAGATATTGGTCTGTTTTGTTGTAGAAAAATTTTGCAAAAAACAACTGCAGATGTGCAGATGTGTTTGATAAATTGAGAGAAGTATTAGTTGTATGCTCTACTAGCTGGAAATAAAAGACAACATCTGATCTATTGTTCTGGTTGCAGTAACCTGAATGGTGAGGAGAGCAAAGGTAGAAGTAACAGAATGCATTACGGTTCATCACTGTGGTTGTTTCTGTTTAAACTGCAAAGCCACAACTTGTTTTGCTCCCTGCTTTTGGCAGGCTCCCAAACAATGACAAGAGAAACAACTTAGCATAGTTTGTCACTTTTGATCATTAGGACTTCAGATTTTATTAAGCTTAAAGCAAGGGCATGCATAACAAAAAGTCCAGTTATGTGTGCATAACATCCTGCACACATAACACACACACATCTCCACCCAATTTATTGAGCTTGAATCTTTGAGGGAACATGTGACAACTCTTTTCTTTCACTAAAGAGCACTAAAATAGCACAATTTAAAATTGGCACTTCATTTCGAATAAAAAAAGAGCATCTGTAAGTTTAAAGTTCTCCAAAAATGTTAACACCACTCATGAATGTGCAGCACTTAGTCTAGAGTATAGTATTCAGTGTTTTTTTTGTTTTTTTTTCCATCTATGGGCAATTTCCCAGGGCATAATTAGAAAGGACAGTTCAAAAGAACTTGAACATTTTTTAAAATCTTATCTGCTACTTGCATCTTAGACAAGTTTTCCGTTTCTTTTATGCATGTGCAGTTAATAGGGAGTCAGCACCCACTCTTTGTATTTGTAATGTATTTTACCCCAGGCATTTGATCACATTTGATTGTTTGAGAGGCAGGAGGAAGAGCTTGCCCAGAATGCCATTCATACAAGAATTACTACTGACCTGAAAACAACTCTGTAAAATATCTTATCTATTTGTTTCAATTACAAAATTATACAAACTCCATTTTTAATTATAGGTATACTGGGTCATGTTAAAAAACGGGTTTGACCAGATATGCTGCAGCACATCTTGCCAAGAGTAGATTGCAACTTTTAACACTACTGTAGCCGATAAACAGAACAAGTTGAGGAACAATTTGAGCTGTCACTCCTAGCTATGCTGCTTCTTTTGTTTTGTTAGTCAGCTCTTTGTGTTGCAGTTTTGAAATAGGTGGGACTCAGGTAGCTCCTTGAAAGGAACACACAAATTGCCTCACAGTCAGTGTTAGCCAGCCTTAGCAAAGACACACAAGAGTTGAAGTACGGGGACATTTCTGGTTTAAGTTAAAGACAAAAGAGAGAGAAGTGGGACTTTTTCTGTGTGCGAGCTGGTAGGTCAACCTTTCTACTGTAATTGTAATTATATACTGTAATTGCATACAATTACAGTATATAATTAAAACTACTTACTAGTTGATGTCTGCAGCCTGCAGTTAGTGAGTGCAGTTGCTTTTATACTCGTCAATAATTGTTCATTTTTGCTAATATATATATGTACTATGTATAGTACACATAGTACATATGTATAATATACATATGTACTGTCCCACATAGTACATATGTAGGATAAAATGGTACGAAAGTGACAAATTTTATTTATTCTGATGTGTTTGAGATATAAATAGAAAACAAAAGATTTTTTTTCAGTCAAATTGTAAACCAGTTTTGCAAATAATCTTCTGCTGCTCTCAGCATTTTTCACACTTTCAAATAATTGATTTGACTACAAAGTCGTATTCTTCACGTTATATGGCATGCAATTGTGCTTAACATTTGACACTTAGTTCAAATCCCAAATCTGATAAACAATTATTGGTGAAGGAAGAAACTATGAGAGACAAATTTGTCACACACTCAATGCTTTCAGGTTATTCTTGCACTTATTCAGAAGCAAAATAAACATGAATCTTAAATGGATTTAAGAGCAGAGTAAATACAGGTTACTCGAGGTTATGAGCTGTGTTAATGTCAAGTTCAGCAGGAATTTCTGCATTTCCCAGAATTGGTATTTACTGTAACACCAAAGAGATTTGAAAGTATGCATGTAATATGCCTGCATGCAATGGATGTTGCTGCCAAGAAAATCTTGAATGGGTTTGATAAAAATATCCTCTGACTTGAGTGCCTGTATGGTGACAAGTTATTAAATGAAAAAATAATGATTATTTAATGAGACCGGAAACCTAATTATTTGCATCTGCAAACTTCTTCTTGAATTGACTGGCATTGATTTATGCCAATCAATTTATTTTCTAGCATAAACTTTTTTGCAACTCCATTTGTTTTCATAGCCTTTGTCTTTTTCTAGTCTTGGTTCCAGTCGATGATAGTTCTAATGACTACATGGATGCAGACCTGCTTCATTCCAGTGTTCAGCAAAGGAAGGTGGTAGACAGGGTAAGGGGATGTATTACATGTTATAACTTTCCCTCCTTTTGATTTCTGCTGTGCATTGTGACCATCGATCGTTTCCTCCAACAGGACATGTCCCTGCAAGTACCCATTCACCAACAGCAGCGGATCTGTTCTTTGTGTAGTGACGACGAGCTGTTGGATGAAGATGAGTGAGTAACGATGTTTAAGTATTGTGTTCATTTCAATCCTCATTGCAAATGATAAAAAAATCAGTAGAAAGTCCATTAAAAGTATCAACTTTGCATTAAATTGTCATTATTTACAAAATCATGCAAAGTTGGCACTTGTAATGGACTTTCAAGGCAACTTTTAAAGCAACTTTGCGCTAAAAGTGTCATCATTTACTAAATGCTTCATGACAACAGTTATAGACATTCACAAAGACTCATTCATGTTCATAACAGGTGTTATGTCAAGTTTATGACAGTGCCATGTCAGTCTTATGCACACCCCGTTAAATAAAGTGTTACCATAAATCCTCAGATGAACAAAAACACCTGACATACAGTATTTAATTCATCAGTTGGGGCTCATTAAGCAACAAATTGGCCTATTCTGTTCATCAGCAAATAACCCCCTGCATCATCAGTTGGCTCTTATAGCATTTTTGTTGCCAGTTCTCTGTTTTCTTTATGTAATTCTCTATATCAGGTTAATGATCCAAGTTGAACCATACTTTAACTGAGATTGCTCTAGACTACTTTGCTATACAAAGACATGATGCACTGGACAATGACTTTAATTAGCATTAGTTAGAGGGTTTAAAATTCATCCTGCACTGACACGACTCTGAGACAGGAACTGTGTTGGTGTCAACCCTGAACTGGCACATGTAAGTGTGAAATAGAGGGTGACGCATGCAACAGTGGTCTGATCAGCAGTACTGTTATCACCCAACTCATTCTGCAGTGAGTTGCCAACAAGCTAACACAACAAGCAGTGTTAGCTTGTTGTGTGTAAGCTTAGCTGAGTGACTTTAGTTTACTATGTGTTAACTGTAAATATTTTAATGTTGATAAAGTCCAGGTACATGTGGAATTACTGCATGCAGATCCTTTGGATGTAAAAGAAACTCTTATTAACTCTTCACCACCATGATTATGAGGTGTCAATGTCATAGTGTTATGCTTGGCTTTTGTCTGGTGTGCATTTGGGTGCTTATAATAACTGACAATGAGTCTTTTGCATCAATATGGAGGATATTTCAATATGGAGGTTTATATTCCTTGAGCTCAGGGCCACAAACCAAGGCCCAGGTATTCTCCTTCTGGAGTTTCTGATGGAGAGCAGAATTCATGGTTTCCTCAGTTCCTGAATCAGAAAAACAGCCCCAAGCGGTCATAATGTGACTTTATGTTTAGCTCTTAGAATAGATGTTTTCTTTTTGTGATGCTGATTGTTAGATACGTTGGGACACAAAACCTTTAGAGTTCTATTTACATTTCGTCAGTCCACAAAATATTTTTCCAAACATCTTGGAGATCATCAAAGTACTTTTTGGCAAATATTGACTTCTTGACTTTGGTTGTCAATTTCTTTCAATGGCCTGAAGAATAAGTGTGGGGAAAAAAAGCAATAACAAAAGAAATCTGTAAATTTACTTTTCACAATTCTGTATTCATACTATAGATTGAAATCGTAACTATTTTTGGCTTTTTACATGAACATTTGATCAATGTATGCATTCTAAATAATTAAAGACGTTTCTGTTTAGCCATACTTTTTAGTCATCAAACTAATTTTATCTCCGAACATGTGCATATGTTTGTTTGGACATTTCTGTGCAGCCCAGATTCTCCTCCTTGGCAGACTGAACGCATCGTCAACCTGCCTGGCAGCTTTTGCCTGCCTGACTCCGGCAGACTGTCCACACCTGTTAAGGAAGACAGTTCCCAACTTTCTTCTGTCATCAAGATGGGCTGGCTGGACAAGAATCCACCACAAGGGTAAAAATCAAGCTACGTGTTCAACTTTAAAAATTACTGTTTTAAAAACGTGGAGTTTGAAACTCTTCATTTATAATGTCAATGAATTAGTAAAGAAAAAATTCTACCCACAGCAGAGTTCCTTCAGCTTCACTTGGTTTGTGTTGTAATAGATTAATATCTTGTTAATCGTTATGCTTCCTCACATACAGGGCTCTTTATTACCAGAGACGATGGGTGAAGCTAGAAGTTGATTACTTAAGATACTTTGACAATGAAAAGGTAACAAAAGACATATCGTTTTACATCTTGCAGAACAGCATGTACACAGAGTGAGTGTTATATATCTGTGTAACAGATCTGTTGTGTTGTGTTGTAGGAGGTGTATTCCAAGGGGTTCATCTCAACAGCCTTTATCACTAATGTGTCTAGCGTGGGGGAGTTGAAGTTTGAGGTTGCCACAAACAATCGGACATTTATCTTCAGAGCTGAAAATGAAGGTCTGTTTCATTTCTTTTCTTTGTCATATGTGTGATCACATTTACATGTCCGTTTTAATTTGTGCACACCATGATTTACCAAAAGCATGTGTTTGCTTGTCTGCAGATGAAAGGAATGAATGGGTGACTGAACTGAGGAACTGCACTGGGGGGCCCAAGCGCCCTATAACTTTGATCGCAGGCTCACCTTTGACCCCTGACTATTATGGCTCTTTGGAGCTCAGAGGGCTACGATCCAAACTTTTTACTGTTGTTGCTTCAGATAAAGTCCTTCTCTATAAGAACGCGGATGTAAGAGACTTCTTTGGTCAAATAAATATGTATTTTGGCTTTTTTTTTTTCCAGAAAAGTTAATGAGCTATCCTTTCATCCTTTTTCTGGACTCAAGATAGTATTATTTTCTTGGGTGATGAAAGAAATAACTCTTCATCTTCCATCTAGGATTATCGCATTGGAGTGGGAATCACATTCATTGACATGAACGTTGGAAATGTGAAAGACTCAGATCGTCGAAGCTTTGATCTCACTACACCTTACCGCATATTCAGGTAATCTGATTAGATTTATCTAATAATAAATTTTGATTTTTCTTTTCTTTTAAGTTCCTTTTAATGTTTATAGCTGAAGGCTAATGGAAGCCCGAAATTCTGCTTATCAGAAAAAGAAAATGTAAGATTATAATGAATAAATGTCAGCCTGCTGAAAGCCCTGGTACAGTACAGTATAGTACGTGTTCTCGAAACTTGGTTTGCACAAATTACTGCATCAGAGTGACATGACATTGCGGTTTGTGTTGCTCTGCTAGTGTGTTCAGGAAGCCTCAATTAGTGGCCTGTAGCTCCGCATTGTTGGCTCTGTTGTCTCATCCTCCACAGATTCTCTGTAGGGTTTTGGTAGTTGACGCTATTCCAACATATTGAAATGCACCTGTATATGCAAAATGTTTTTTTTTTTAAGTCTGCTGTGCAAATGTCTCATATTGGTAAGGGTTTTTCTTTTTTTATTGTGAGATATACATAATCTAGTTGTGATTTTTGTTGCTTTTGTATGAATTTCATATTGAAATATTACTTCTGCGCAAGCAAAATATATCCAAATGATTCCCCAGAAATTTTTGTATTGATATTTTCCACTTTGAAAATATAATCATGTAACATTCTGAATAAGCTTCTCTTATAATTACTACATGACAATAACATGCATTACGTGTTACTACATGTTGCCAACTTGTAGTTGGGCCTTCGGAGAAATGAAAAACAAAATAAAAAGTTGAATGAACCAAAATAACAACAAATAACACACCTTCTCAAAACAATATTGGTAATTGAGCATTATCAAACAGATTGGATACAGTTATACACATCTATTCAGCATGTGTCACTGCTGGTTCTAGAAAATCAAGAGTCCAAAAAGCACTCTGACAAGCCTAAGTTCTTAATAAAGTCTTAATAAATCTTCTCAAAAAGATAATGTTTGTATTTCCTAATATATGCTATTCTTTTCAATGCCAACCAACAGGGGCTGGGGTTCTTTTCAATGTCAATAAACCTAGCGCCACCACTGGGTGGCGCTAGGTTTGTTAACTTATTCTTTCAAGCCAATGCTGTACACTTTTTTTGCAGATAAAAGACTTGTATCAATAAAGGTGCATTCTGTTTTGCAAAAACTATGCTCCCTAGGGTACAATTTGGCACATTTATACACATTTTAAAACTAGGAAAGAATCAACTTTGTTTCAAGTTGCTATGGAAAAGCAAGCAATGGCTTTTGTTTAGGATGGCATTTATACATCGTAAACCAGTGGCTGAATATCTGAATGGTATTGCTTAAGTGTTTATAGAAATGAGATCTAGATATCTTGCTGTCAAATTGCCTTGGTCTGACCTATAAGTGTTCAGCTAGGTTTCTGTCAAGAATAAAAAAAAAGCTTTTTAAATGTGGGAAGATAACTCATGTGCAAAAGCACACGTTTGTTGTATGTGTCCATTTTCTACCACTGTCTTTTGTCTGACGGTGCAGTCTGCACTCTGGGGATCTATGAAAAGCCCTGCATTTATTTATAGATTATTTGCTGTGAGTGTGTTGTGACTGAATCACTGTGGCTTTTTCTGTTGGTCAAAGTGTCAGATCACATCAGAAACTTATGTCCTGTTTTCCATTTTCTACCACGTCTTTCTGATTTTTGTTCCATTTCAAAGCATTCAAGATCGTTTTAGTTAAACAGCCAATCATTTTCGGCATTTTTTCATATGTTTTCTCTCCTTTATTAAAAGGTTATTAAAATTCTGCTGTTTTTCAGAAGATTTTGCAAAATAGTTTGTTTATACTCTGGTAAATGCTGCATCTTTTATCCTAAAATAAGCACCACCTTTTGACACCAGTTTTTTAAAATAATGTTTAGAACACTGCACTTTCAATTAATTGATGATAGTTACATGTCTTTGATGCTGCTACACTTACCAGTAAATTATTTTCCATGTGGACCTAAACATTTTTTTTTAATCAAAATAGATTTTCTGTTTTTCATTTTACCATGATTGTAGCTGAAAGAAATGCTGGGCATGTTGAAAACAAAAATAGTTATAATTCGTATTTGGATGAATTGTCAATTCAGCATCATTCCATGTTCTTGGCTTGCCTGTTTCCACAGTTTTATAGCAGAGTCAGAGCAGTCGAGGGAGCAGTGGGTGCAGGCCATGAGGAACGCCATAGGAGAAGCGCTGTCCAACAGTGAGGTGATTGAGCAGATCTGGAGGGAGCCTAGCAACAGCTTTTGCGCCGACTGCGGCGCTCCGAAGCCAGACTGGGCGGCCATCAACCTTTGTGTGGTGATCTGCAAGCAATGTGCAGGTTGGTTTGGATCTGCTTCAAGTTTTGTTTTGTTTTCTATTCGTCATGTCCTCAATTGAACCATTAATGTGTTTTCTGTTTTGTCGGTGAGCAGCAACATAAACTAAGTACTTACTGTGGAAAAAGAATATGTGCCTTCTTTCAATTAATGGGCTTTGCACATCAGGACATATAATGTTTTTTGGTCTTTTCCAGGTTCCAAGATTATTTTACAATACATGTACAAGATCACACAACACATTACACTTTGTCAATATTTATTAAACCAATGTAGACTGAACAGAGAAGCTTTGGAAAAAAACTACATGGAACACATAATAATCTGAAGTAGTTGTTGACTTTATTTGGCTCTCATTGCTGTGGAAGAATTTTACTCCATTATTCTCACAACATTGAGGTTTGCAGGCATGTTTTCTATGCACAGCTCTCTGGAGCTCTAACATCAGTTTCAGTCAGGTGGAGTTTAGGTTGTTGAAGGACGCCTTTCTTTTTCAAACATTGTTCAGATTTGCAGAGGTGTCTGGGATGATCACTGTTTTTGACCTCACTCGGGAAAACTGTCAAATCCCCAACAAACAGTGTTACATTTTATGGTTCAAAAACTGCAAAATTCTAGTAACGAAAAAGAGTGTCATTTATTTTTTGCCACAACTGCAGTAATGTAATTTGACAAGCCATACTGTGTCTTGTGGCAGTTAAAGTATTTAAAATAAGTCATACATGATTAAGATTTAACTTGTATTTGGATGCTGTAGGAGAACACAGAGGACTCGGTCCGAGTATCTCCAAAGTACGAAGTCTGAAGATGGATAGGAAAATCTGGACAGAGGAGCTTATCCAGGTAAACAAGCTGAAAATAATCACATCATTAGCTGAGACTTCATTGTGCTGTAAGTTTGTGAGCTTGTCACAAACATATTTAGTCATTCACTGAGGATGATCCCAATTATTTACATTGCAGATAGTCTGATGAACACTAAATACCTGTATCTCTCCTTGGAATTTTGAACTGGACATTCTCAAATGAAGTGAGAAAAAGAACAAGCTGCGATGCAGCCTAGAGGATCGTAGCGCTGAAGGACTTGACTTGGGCTCCCTTGTTTTAAAGTCATCATAGAACTACCAAATTTTATAGATCAGTAACTGTTTAGTTCACATAAGTATCAGTAACACATGTACATGGGAATTGTTAACTTATTCCCTCATGTCGCAAAATTTACATGCATTACTAATTAATTTTAATTTCAGTGAATTGTAAATAGTGAGTAGAGAACAGGTTTACATTACATAAAGAGCTCGTTGCAAGTTGAAGCTCACAGCTCTAAAACTGAAACCTATGATTATCTTAATTGTTATTTTTTTCTCTAAAGTTTAAGATTTAAGTGGCTCTATTCATCTATAACACAGGTTTTCCTAAAACTCGGGAACGAACGAGTGAACAGTTTCTGGGCCGCTAACGTCCCGCCAAGTGAAGCCCTATCGCCTTCTAGCTGCAGTGAAGACAGACGCCGCTTCATCTCTAACAAATATCGCCAGGGCAAATACAGAAAATACCATGCGCTGTATGGGAACCAGAACGAGCTCAACAATGTAAGTTGAAATTACTATGTAAAGTCTTTGCTTTGTGTATTTCAACAGAAGGCCTGGTTCAAATTTTTCTTATATTTGGGGAAAAGCACAATCCAGAGCATGGGTTTGCCATAAGCCTGAACCAGGGTACAATACACAGCACAACGGTATTTGCATGTGATAGACAAAATTAGTCCACAGGGATTACTGATTTTACATAGTTTGTCCATTTAGACCAGATCTTGAAGAATGATTCCCTACGACCTTGAACAGAAAAGGTTAACTTCTCCAGCATGTAAATGTCCGGTACTATATTGAACCTGTCCTCGACTGTAGGTGCTTCAGGCTTTAACCATTTTTTAGTGATTGTCTTTTTGCTTGCTGCCAGAAGCATTAACAGCAGTTTTTTATCTTCCAGAGTCCAGTTATCAAATGAAATGTTTCCTAAGTATAGGGATTCACATTTACATGGGATTCCTTCAGTAAAGATGTTATTTAGGTGGGAACACATTTGCTCCCAAAAATCTCCCAACTTTCTAATCAATGAACTTTAAACATGAAGAAATAATCTATTCGTGAGTATACATTATAAGAAGAGGAATAATGTGTGTAGTCATGACTGGTTGGGTTCTTATCCCTCCATATATCCACTAATCCCAGTTCGTCCATCACATTTTTCATTCTTTTACTGATATTTCTTGAGTTTGTTTTCCCATTTCATCAGTCCAGATTTGGGTTCAACCTACTATTTAAGTCCCCAGTACAAATCGTTACACCCTGACTTTTTGTTGCTGCTAATTCAAGTATTTTCTTATAAAAAGACCAGGTGGAGCATAGACATTAATCAGACTTATCAGGATGCCATCTATTTTTCCTGTAATTAAAATATAACGGCCATCCCTATCTTTATGTTCCGCAACATGCTCATAGCTAGATATTAAAATTGCGACCCCTCTTCGTTTCCCAGAGCCGTGGCAAGAAAAATAGGCAGATTTAAACCCCATCTTGTTCAGTTTGGCATGTTCAGAATCACCTAGGTAGTTTTCCTGCAGCATCGCTATTTGAACTTTATCTTTCCTGAGTTTAGATAAAGCTCTCCATCTCTTAATAAGGTTATTTAAACCATTTATATTGAAAGAAACCACCTTTAACTGTGTCTTCGGGTAATTGTCTCCCCCATTTCACTGATGACCCTGGAAATCTCCCACCGCTCGCTAGAACTGGTATAAACAAAAAAAACAACAGGTGAACCAGAAACACACATGTAAACAGGAACCATGAAAAAACAGAACATGTTCAGCATCCAAAGCGGGGGTCTGTTTACTAGACCCTCTTGAGCCGCTTGGAAGCAGCCCAGAAGGGAAAAACCTCCCATATCGTTAAGGAGGGCCCTTACAGGTGGAGTGTGCCCCAAACAAACCTTTTAAAAGTCCCATCCTCCTTAAATCAGCCCTCTATACACTTATCTCTAAGAGGTAAATCCAAGGAGGGAAAAAAGACGGACCCTTCAGTTCTCAGGTTGCAGGTGGAGATGTTCTTCTGAAAGCCTGGAGCCTCTCTCTGCAATTTTCTCCTCTTGCTGAACCGGAGGAGCCTTTCTGTTTTCTCCTCTCCTTTTTGCTCCAGGACAGCCGCTCAATCTGCTCCTTCAGGGAAGCTGGAGATCTGAGGCCTTTAACTTTGTAGCCCTTTTTAGCCAGGTCCTGTGTGGTTTCCTCTATGGTGTCATATGTTCTCGATCCTTCTTTATGTTTCACTCGCAGCCTCGGAGGGTCTCCTTCAGGACCCTCCGAACCTCGGTGTACTCTCTGTGCTTTCTGAGGTGATACCTTTTCCCCATTAAAATAGAGAAACATGTATTCATCCTCTTTTTTTCTAAATATTGATGCTCTTCTTTGTTTTACAACCAACAAATAAGAATTAAATGGTTCCTGAAATTACAACAAATTTCCTATTTTAGTTAACTAAAACATTTAGTAAAGTTAACTGTTTTCAAAATGTCATGCAACAATTGCAGCTTTAAATGAGTTTCATTTTGCTGGATGCAGTGCAAAAGCGTCTTTTATTGTAAAGGTTGCTACCCCCTCTCCACATTAAAGCACATTTGTGAAATTTAGTGTCAAAATAAATTAAACAAAAATGATTTCATACTGGAAATGTTGCAAATCAGCTTGGATATAGAACTACAGCAATGCTCCCCAGTCACTGTCTTTCTATCTTTGTCAATTTGAGAAATGACACTCTGAACTTACAGTCTGCTGTAGGCCATTGTGGAATTATGAAGGGGTTTTTTTTGTGGTTTTGCTGAGATTCATGATGTGTGGTCAAAAGTCTTAGTGTTTCAGTTTAAGTTGGGTCTCTTAATCGCGACTTAACCCACATGCAGCAACAAGGTCACACACAGTATGTTGTTGACTCACATTTAACACCTGACTATGAATTATTGTTTCCCCTCCCTAAAGCATGTATGTGTGTGAGTCAGGTGTTTGCAATTTGCAGAGGGAGATAAAGGAAGTAAAAACATTTTTTTAAGCTTCTTTTTTTCTGTTGATGTGAATTTACACTCTTCTGCATTTTCAAGTAAAACAGCTGAATTGGCCTTTGACAGATGGCAGACAGCTATTCTACCTGTTTTATTGCTGTCAAGGCTAAAATACTTGGAATTCTTTAGTCCATCACTTGTTCCTTTCCGATTGGGTGTGTCTTCAAAAATATTTGTTTTGGGCAACTTTGTAGTTATGCTGGAAAAGATTAGGAATAAGTAAACAGTAAGTTCAGCATTAAGGGTGTCTTATGTAACTATTTGAGTACATTTTACTAAATACAGGTATATTGGTTTAGTCCTGCCTTATTTTACTGTTTCTGTGTTTTTCTTTTTTTTTTCCTGAATATGACATCACTACTCACTGATTTAACTGGAATGTGCTCTAACTCCGCCTCTCCCTCCCTCTACTGCTTTTCGTCCTTCTCCTGTCCCCATTGTTTGGCTGGAACTGCTCAAGAAAGTTGATCTGCTCCCTATTGGCTTTTTGTCTCATCTGTAAGTTGCTTGTGAACTGTGTCTGATTTAAAGTTTTTGTAAAAGTGTATTTATAAGAGTTTATTATAGGCCTGTTGTTAACTTCTATGAGTTGACAGTTAAATTGAGTTGTGTCTCAAAGGAACTGAAAACTTGAAGCTAAAATCTGTTTGCAGGAGAGGGTAGTGAGAATGTTTAGTGTGCCTGCAGTCTGGTTTCCACAGGGTTGCTTTTGTTAACAATACGAGGATAAATGCGTCTTCTTAACACGGGTCGAAAGTGTGTTGGTGGACTTTGAGTCTGAATGCTATCTCTGTGAAACTGTTCAAATGCATGTGAGACTGTGCTTATGTTGCATAGTTTTGAAGCTGCAAAAAAAACAGTTATGTTGGTTTGTGCTTGTGAGAGCACAGCACACTGAAGTGCTTGTGTGTATTTTCTTCACTGGAGTGGGCTGGGATATGTTAACATGCATATTAATGTGCATGTGTGGGCATGCTTGTGTGCCCTTTTTTTGTTTTTATGCATGTATACTCATAAGTTAACACCATTTCACTGCCATTTGCTCTCTCATGACTCTTTTTCAGCATGCGGCCAACTATAGATCACCAGTTCAATTAATGTTTCGTGCATGAGCGATTCTCTACTAAAAGTCATATCACTCTGCACTCTTTACACAAAGAAGGCCTATCTCTATTTTGTCAAAAAGGCATCTCTAGCAGAATTAGATTCCTCAACTAGTTGGATGATTGGGATCTTCAGGAGGAGGAATGGACAAAAATGGAAGGAAGACGGGTAAACAAGAACAAGCTTTATGCAGGCTGGTCAGGCAAGTTGTAGATGCTCAGAAAGATATAACCAGATCTGGCTGAACAAGGTGGAAAAGAAGTCAAAAAGTCAAAATAAGAGGTTAATTACATACATTTATGGTAAATAGAGGTCTTTCAGCAGCCTGAGCCTACAGAAGCAGAAATTGTACGTTTTTTCACCTGTAGATATTGAAGGCCCGCAGGAGAACGTGTGGACAATTTGGTTCAGATCTCTTCCTTCTGCCGCCAGTCACATGCTCCTTCACAGCGAGGGACTTTCCTTTGGAGATGCTCTCACACAGTTGGAAATATGATGGTGTTTGGAGTGTCAGTCTGTAGCTCTCAGGAGGCAGGACAAAACTCAGGAAATTACAGCTGTATTTTCTTTGCAACATGTTGGATCGAGCAGAAGTTGTGTTGATTGGACAGTGTCCACAAGGCATTCCACGGGAATGCTGTGTCCGTTTGTGTTTGCACAGCTCTTTGAGGCACATGTTTAAACCCTGACTTCAAAGTTTTTATTTAATTGCACTGTTTTAACCAAACCAAAGCTGGATGACAGCTCTATTGTAAATTTTACCAGTGGTCTTCATCAGTGTGTGGGTAGAAGGATTTAATTTTATTCTGGATGAATTCTGGATTCTGGAGAGCCAATAGCAAAATGAAGCTTAAGCAGGCATGGTCTAACTTCAATGGTCTCTGTGTTAGAAAACTATTCTGATCATTAGGACACAGGGTGGGGGAAAGCCCAGTGATTAATTTATTGAACTAAATATAAACATGAGCCAGTTCCTCTTTGAAATTGACGATGCCCAAGATTGGTAAGATTTGTCTCCCTTCAAAGAGCTACAAATCCCACCTCTATTCTAAAGTTGGATGTTCTTACTTCCTAGTCTGAAAAAATAATGGCCTTAGAGTTGGAATTACAACTTGGAGCTCAGCATGCGGCCCCAATTTGGGAATGCAAAATAACCAACCGTTGCTATTACCATTAAGTTATTTATTAGCTTTTACAGTGGTTTGTGTCTCATTAATCCATTGTGACACATAGTGAACTATCTTTTTATCTATCTATGTTCCTTTTCTGCTTAGACACATAAAATGGAGAGAAATATAGTATCTTGAACTGCATGTTGGTTTTTCCCACACGCAGCCAGATCATTCTCTACTGGAGTGAGACGTCAGCTTTCACTTCCACTTGACTCAAATTGACAACATTTGCTTGGGTGTCCAGCTGCTTTTAAAGAAATGTCACTTGTTGCTTTCTAACTGTATTCAGAAAACGGGTACTTTTTTTAAAGTTACAGGTGGCGCTCTTTTGGCTTCCGCACCTTAAATGTTTGTTTTTCGCAAGTAGAATTATTTGAATAAAGTCAAATTAGTTTTTCTTGTAACCAGAGGTAAAATGTAGTTGAATATATGTAGTCTTAATACGCTGATAAAGTAGGTAATAATTTGAAACTTTATTATAGTGGCTTCAAACTCAAATATTAAACATAAGCGATTGATGAAGACGAAACCACTGAAACAATTATATGATATACTTGTGTTATTGGTCACCCAAACAACACTAACTGTCTTTGAACAGCTAAAGAAATCCCCCCATGTGTCTGGCAAACTGTATTTGGTTTTTGAAGAGAACACATGCTGGTTTGGCATCATTGAGCTGAGAATCCAATGACAGCCATTCATTGGTCTAACATCCTCTTTAGTGTGCTGTTACATAAAGCTTGGCATAGACTTCTTGAGTTTACAAAGACAAACTGTGTCTGAAGATAAACAGAAAGTAAGAAAAAGTTGTCAACAGTAAAAAATGTACAATTTGACACTGAGTTTTTGACATCCTGACCAAGTGAGAACGTATCTACATAACTTTGCTACAAGTAAGAGCATTTGTTTGGCAGAGCCAAACTTTTTCAAGCTCAAGCTTCTGCTGTTTCTTTTATTATATATGAGCTTATTTAAACATAAGCCGAAGCAGACAAAGTGCAGAAGGGAAAACCTGAAGTCTGTTCACATCTATGAAGTTTGTAATATGTTCCATTTTGTTTACTCTGTGTGAATTGCGTAAAAACAATCAGTGTTCTACTTATCAGAGCATAAAAGGCTACTTTTTCCTGTGATGTCATGCTGTTATGTTGATTGATGTTTAATTGTCACCTGTGTTTCTGGGAACTAATTTTCAATATGCTATTTATAGAGTATGAGTGCTCCAAAGCTTGTCAGGTGAATCACCTGAATTAATCAGAACGTTGGTCAGGCTGTCATCAGTTGGAGCTACTTGTAGCATTTGGCTTGCTAAAGGAAAGCAAATCTTCACCATTGCACATAGAGTCTGTATAGTGTATCATAACATTAAGAAGCATAATTATAAAGGCATGTTACTACATGTTATTCTCTCTGTAGTAAATTCCACATTAGTGTTATATGTGCTGTATATGTTGCATGTGTGTTACAATGCATATTTCACAGAGCTTTTTGACATCTCTAAAAGAAGATCAGTGGCAGCACAATGTAGCTGTTGATCATACTACTGTAGATATGTTGCAGTGCCAAATGTATCAAAAGGTAACGCTTGAAGCAGATGCGCAACAGTGTTACAGGGTATTACTATCTGGTGTATAGGCAAGGCAATTTTATTTGTATAGTACATTCTCGGCACATTAAATTGTCTTGTTCTTTGACAACAAGAAAATTCAAAGTGTTTACACGATTAAAAGGAAAAGAAACTGTATAAAGACTCTGCTGGTTATAATCTGAATGTTTATTGTTTTATTAAAACAAACTAACCCCAGAAGTTGTAAAATATGGGTTTTTATTGGCTTGTTTTTTTGTTTTTGTGGTTGTAAAGTTAGGTTTTCAAAAGAAAATCTGTTTTTCAGTTGGTTTACTGTTGCTAATTTTATTATATTATCTTTTTTTCTATTTCAGCAAAGTGACTCATTTTCCCATTCATACTGTAGGATTTCAGACAATTATTTATTTTCCAGCTTTTTACCCTCTCCCTTCTCCTTTTGGTGTTTCTTTTTTTCTTCATTCTTCTTTTTTCAATCTGTGTATTTTCACTCCTCCCTTTCCCTGTAAATTATTCCTGGTGACATAATGCTGGAGCAGCCCTGTGTTGTTCTCATCTGGAGTTAATACACAAGCATAAATACAGTATATGTGTGGCTGTGTGGGCCTAGTTTCAACATATTGTGTCTTTGAATGTGTTGGTGTCTGTTTCTATATAGTGAGTTTTCAGCCAAGTATAATCTTTGTTTGAATGAAAAGGGAAACTTAAATCCTTTCATCTTCTTTTCATGACATTTTCCTTTCTTCTGTTTCCCCTCAACTTTTCGTTTTCTTCCAACTCTGTTTCAATGGAGCCGCAAAGGGCAAATGGAGGTCTGTGATTTTTAAGACACACCCAGATAAAAATCTCTCTCTGCCTCTCTTTCTCTCTGGGGAAACTGAGCAAGATTCTTGTATTCCCTTCATCTGTACGTGTGCATGCGTACATGTTTGTGTTCGTGTGTGTGTGTGTGTGTGGGCTAATACTTTGCTCTGTTTCATAGGGAGCAGATGTTGAAGGGTGAGGTCTTAAACACTCAAACAACCCATTTCCTCATTGTACTTTGCTCTAGTTAGTCCATGTCAGTCAAAGGGAAGTTGATCGGCTTTATCTGAGCAGCACACTGACCCACGTGCACTGCTCTCACACGTGCGTCCACATGGGACAGCAGACTGGATTTGTTTAGTTTACAAAGCACTATACACAGTTAATATCAAAACTATCTCAAAACATTATGATACAGTTTTCCATATGTCCAATGAGTGAGTGTTATTTTTCCTTTACAACCTTTATTGAATTACAGTCTGATCATGTTGATCAATTTGGAAAAGTCAAACAAGTCCTCAAAATGGGAAGTATTTAAACACTTTTCAAAACTTATTCCTTTAGAACTCACTCTAAAGCAGTTAGCAATTTACTAAATTGCTAAGAGCAGTTTAGAAAGACCTATTTAATAAAATGCATCTTTTTGGACCAGCCAAACAATAATTTTATAATAATTGTAACTTTTTGAAACATTGTCACTCACACTCCAACCTATTTCCTCTGGCATATCTGCCAGACTAATGTCAGACCAATGGCCTGCTAATGATGTTACTTCATCTCAAACTATGCTATGCAAACTCTCTTTCTGCACTGATGAAGACTGATTTACCTTGGCATGTCAAATACTTGAAGTGGCTGCCAAAGCTGGGGTCTTCTACCCCAGAATTCTGCCAAACAAATAAATAAACACTCCTAAATGTGGTTGAAGTTTCTTCTACATCAAACATGTGTTGCCAGCCCATGTGTTTTTAATCAGCTTTGCCAACAAAGCATGACAATTCGAAAACCTCTACCTTTATACATCAAAATGAAAGTTTCATACCTAAAGACATTATCTTTATAATCAGAGCTGATCAGAAGCAAGAATGTTCTTTAACATTCAACATTCACTGTATTGTTATTCAGCACCACCACAAAGGCACAACGCAGAACAAAATTACACTGCACAAGCATTATGAAACATTTAAACAAAAAACATCAGTTTAAAAAAGAGGCAAGCATGAGACAAACTTTAACTTGGCCAGAAATAGCATGTTACTAAACTTTGTGTTGGAGTGTTACTAAGTACTGGATTTGGTGTTTTATACTTTGCACATCACTTTACTTAGTTAAGGTCACAAGATTATTAATGTGGGAGTGGGGACAACTGGTCTTGGTCTTTTGCAGGTTCTCAGATGTTTTTGGCACATCATATATTTAACTCTTATTTGTATCACCAGCAAAATAACAAAATAAATAGCAAATAACACTAGCAATTATCAGTTTCTTTGATTGTCAAAAACAAGCAACAGACCTAAACTGAATCATCACTGTCGATACAAACCCAAAGTTTGTAGTTATAATTTCTGTGTTTGGGGCGCGCTTCAATTTGTAGTTTTCTTGGGTTGGACTGTTGTTCTCCATAAATCATAGTCTAAAACTGAGTCGATAACTAATCATAGCTGTGTGCTCATGGTAACCATGACCTCTGGGTTAATAGTAGCAGTTTAGTTGACATATGGAAAGATTTAGTAAGAGGAGAAGGCAGGGACAGGAAGGAGGGACACACTTGCTCCACTGACCAACACTTGTAAATTAATTGCTATTTATCAAAATGGTTGTAAGTATACAGCCACTCATGTCGTTGTTTACTGTTCTGATAGCTTATCAACATTCAAAGCAGGTCTTGTGAAATCCTTTTCTTTTCTCTTAACTTCACCATGGTCCAAGTGATCAATATTATCACTAATTCACTTTACCTATCTTTTCTTATTCTTTCTGTTTTGACTTTTATTTTCCCTTATTACTTCTAGAATAACTTTTGCCAGAAAATGTGTCTCCAAGCTGTGACTTTGATAGGCTCCATACATAAATGGAACCATTCTTCTATCTATTAAGAGCTGAATGACTGATGTATGTGCTGTAAAACCCAAAAGGAACTGTGAAGAAAGCCTGATTTACACACATACTGTTTGGCAGTTTTATTGTTGCAGTACTGTGGTGTGTATCATGCTGAGTCTCATGAGGATGTGCTCGTCTCCAGATGCCTGACCACAGCTTTTGTTCAGAATTATATTCTCTTTGTGTCTTCTGGGCGTGTGTTTGTTTGTTGTGTGTGCGTTTGTATGTGTGTGTTAGAGGTTTTCTTTTGCAATTTTAATCTGTGTTAATTGGTTTGTTTGTCTGGATCTGTGTGCAGAGTTTTAATGGCGCTTAAACATAGGAGAGGCACAGTCTGGATGTGTTGGTGTGTGACGGAGACTTGTGGAATTTCTCAGTCTGATCCAAAACAGCTTATTGGGATTATCCCAAGACAGGCGCATGTGTGCGTATCTTAGTGTAACTGTATGAATCAGAGGTAACTTCCTGAGATCTTAAAATAAATAAATAAAAAACTTGTTACCAAAATGAATCTGCTTTTATAGCTTCACTTTCTTTGTCTTTCTGGTGTTACTAAAATATATAGATGATATCATAGAGTTTCTAGTGTGCTATCTGGTTTTGTTTTGCCATCATAACTTCAAACACGTCTTCATGATAAGCCAAGAAAGCAGCTAACGTAGTTGTTAAAGGTGGGAAAACCCCCATTCTCAATCTTTTACAACAGTTTTCAGTAAATTTAGTTTCCTCTGTGCACAAGACTCACTAAACCTTTTGCTCTTGAATAGACATTTGCTTTGTCAATCTTTTAAAACAATAACTTATCAGAACAATATAATAGCACGTTTTGTATCCAGTGAAATTAAAGTGAATTAAATTTTTTGTGAATGACTTTTAAAAATGTTTTTACTTCTTTTTACTTCTTCCAGAATTGCAAGAAGTCCATGGCCCAAATAATTTGAAATGCAGTCTAGGCACTTTTTTTACTTGGAGAATGTTGGCATTACTGAGAAGGCAGATTTTTTGTTGTTCTTAAATGAGCATTTCCTGTTCTATGCAAGCTAAAAACTAATTTTTTTGATCTATGTTCAAGTCACAGGCCAAAGAGATCCAAACTCTTTTAAAGGGAATGGATTTAAATTTCCCAAGTTCTTAAAGCAAACACAAGAAACTGCAACTAAAGGGCAGGGCAAAATTCAGCATAGTGCAAAAGTGTTCATGATCCTTGAACTTTCTCACGCTCTGTAACTTTACAATCATAAACTTCTCTTTATTTGGATTTTATGTGAAACACAACGACACAGAAGTGTATAATTGTAATGAAAACGGTAACGATTCATTGAAATTTGTATTTAGCCCGTTTTACTTTAACTTAAATTAAAAGCTTTCAGAAGTCATCCAGATTGTAAGCAGTTTATAAGTGTCTGATTTAGTCTCAGTTTAGAAACATTTGTTCTGTGAAGGCCTCAGACTCAGTCGTGGCTTTAACCTTACCAGGTAAAGCAGTCACAAATCTTGATTTTGGCAACTTATTAAATGGACTGAATGGTTTTAAAACGTGTCCAAAATATAATGCACACATCTATCTGTCAATGGAGGGAATTCCTTAAGCAGTAATGTTTATGTGATGTAACTGGAGATAATTATGTTATTTGTGCTCTTCAATGCCATGCATCTATTAGCATTCCAATCAGACTGGATATGTTATTATTTTACCTTTTTGTCTTATTATGCAAGAAATGAATGAGAGATTTACATGTTTTTTGTGTTCAACATCAGAAATAAGTGGGGAAAAAAAAGTTATTTGTTTTCATTGCTTATCTGCAGATGTCCTAATCTGCGCTTTTACTGATGTGTATTGGTGTTCAGCTGTCTCCCTACCTCTCTCTCTCTCCAGGCCCTCTGCATAAATGTGCAGTGCAGTGATTTGCTGGAGACGCTAAGCCTGATTTTCTGCGGTGCAGATGTGAATTGTTCAACCGGTATGGCAAATTGTCCGTCCCCTGAGTCCCTAGCCAGTGCACATTCCCAACCTCTGCAGGCCGAGTTAATCAAACATAACCTCAACACAGGTACAGCATTTGATCGCTTTCCGGGCATCAGAAATGTGTCAATTTAAAGTTGTAAATACCCATGAAAGCTGAATTAAAAATGAAATTGTCACAGTTGCATTACATAAGGCTGAAATGCTTCCTGAACTGATGCATTCTATGTTTGAGTGGGTTAGATAAGAGATGTAGATAAATATGAAGATGTTTAAGTACCTCATAATCATCTCATCTTAAAGTGCTATGCCATTTGTGTCAACATCTATACTTGTGTTTTGGACAAAGATAATAATCTGTGATAAGAGGCAGACTTCAAATTATCTTCAAAGTTTCATCAGTTTTGCAGATAACTGTTCTTTTTCACTTTGTGCCTTTGCATTATTTTGTTTTTATATTGTTTTTAGAGCTGCCCCAGTTACAGGTGGAGGCTGATATGGATCTGAAACATTACCCACCGCCGCCTTGTGTGTCTTACGAGGGCTACTTGTTCAAAACTGCATCCATGGGACGGGCGGTGGCAGAGCGCAAAGTGAAAGAGGGTATGTGTAAAAAATCTGTGAACCAAAAGGTTTATTTAGTAATAAGTTTGATTTTTGTTATGTGAATATATTGAACTGATCAACAAAGATATTTTATGAACAATATAATAGGCTAAAAATAAGAAAAGTACTCTTTATGCTGAAAATGTATTATAATGTTTGGCATTCTGTTTAGAGTTCAGTCGTCGGTGGTGCATGCTAAATGATGGCACCTTCAGCTACTATGAACATGACAAGAGCACCAATCCCAACGGGACACTTAAAGCATCAGAAATTGTTTGTTTGGCTGTCGATGCGCCTGAGAAACACGGGTAACCACAAACGTTTCTTTCACATGATTCAAAAATTGCTGTAAATACATTTTAAACCAGATTCATTTCAATTCAAAAACACTTTTGATCCCAAAGGGAGATTAAAATGCAGTTTAAAATTTAGGCGATAAGTTCTTTGTTCATGAGATGAACATGTTTTGGTCTGAAATGTGCAGACTGACCCCAGAACATAAGCAAAAGACCTTACCAATGTTACATTCCCGAAGCTGGTAAGACAGTGTCATTATCCACAGTAAAACTGTGCTGATAGGGGCTGAATGTCAACTCTGCAAAGAAGAAATCATTACTGCAAAAGCAACATAAAAAGCCATATTACAGTTTGCAAATACAGTCTAGAATAAAGACCTCACTTTATTTTTGAAAACTTGTCCTGTGGTCCGATGAAGTTAAGCTTGAAGTGTTGGGCCCTAATGACCAACATTACATTTGGAATAAAAAGGAGGAAGATGGCAAGACTGAGAACATCATCATAAATGTAAAGTATGTAGGAAGTAGCAGAATCATGTTATGAGGAAGTTCTGAGGAAGGACTGGTGTACTTCATAAAATAGATGGCACAATGAAGAAAAAAACATTTTGTGGAAATAATTAAGCAACATTTAAAGACATCAACTAGGAAGTTAAACCTTAGGCAGAACTGGATCTTCCAGACGGACATTAACCTTCATCATACCATCAAAGTAGCTATAAAGTAAATTAAGGACAGCAAAGCCCTTAAGTTGTGAAGTGGACAAAACAGTGGTCTGATTGCAGCCACATAGAAAATCTGCAAAGCTGAAAAAGTGAGCAAGAGAGCTTACATAACTTGACTCAGTTACGTTTAGTCAGGAGGAACGGGTCATGATTCTAGCAAGCTATTGTGAGAAGCTTTTGGGTGGATAAACAAATTAATGTGTGACCCAAGTCACGCAGTTAAGGCAATTCTACCAAAGTCTAAAGAAATGTATTCACATTATGCATTCGAAGAAAGTAAAACAAAAACTCTCATACCAGCATTTCGCTATTAGAAGTAACTTTATTATTTCTAACTGGCCTAACATATTTAGTCTGATTTAATTTCAGACAGTGAGGGGGAAACAAGTTTGTGTGTGTTTTTTTTTTTTTTTTATTGTATGTAAATGTCTGATTTCAACAAGTAATTATAGCTTAGACTAAACACATTGATAAATATTTTTTTAGGAATATTGCAATGACATTATATTTAAAAAAATATAATTCTTTGTCAACTTTCCAGTTCAGGCTAATCAGGAACTAACCTCAACATGGGGTTGATCACGATTTATAGAACTGGAAACATTTCTTTGCAATAAAATCAGGAATTTGAGGCTTGGAAAGTTCAGAATTTTAAAACAAAAAATGTAATTGAGTATCTTTTCTGCCGTTTCACTCATGATCTCTTTGTGAATTACAGGTATGACTTTACCTTTGAACTCTACTCAGAATCTGAGCGTATTTATCTGTTTGGCACTGATGAACCAGACAGCCACAAGGAGTGGGTCAAGTGTATTGCCAAGGTAACATTTCTGCACCATTATGCATAGCCAGTCCTTCCTTTTTCCATTAATTCACCTGAAACGGCAGAGCTCTGATTGGACAGGAGATATGCAAATAATGCCATAGAAGAAAACGGTACCTTGTTGTCAGAAAAAGTGTTTTCAAATAGCATTGTTTAATCATCAAGGTGTGATAAAAGCCCTCCAGAGCTTCTGCTGTTGGCTGCTGAAAGCCAGTAAATGTTTCATGCAGAAAACAAGCCACCAACGTATGTGCTAAACTGGGCTATTGTTGGAAAAGTGGATGTGTCTGATGAGGTCAGGCAGAGAGGAAAAAATGTTGAGGAGCCACATGATTGACTGTTGACTTTATAAATGCCCACTGTGCACTTTTAACAGCAATATATGTTGAAGTTTTTATCGAATGAAGTATGACAAAAAGAGGAATTTGTTATTATTTCTTTCTAATTCATTTTCTCCTGTCTGCAGACCTTTATCCCAGCCACAGCAGAGCCTTTGCTGAGGCTGAGTTTTGAGCGGATCGGACGGCTGAAGTGTAAAGATGGCTTGAACTTACAGAAATCCAAGGTCGGCTGGTTCGCTCTGGTTGGCTCTACTCTTCATGTTTACCTGGAGAACAGCAAGGGAGAGGAGATCCACCTACGTAAACTCAATGAACTTTGTAAGTGAGACGTAACAAGACAAACCCATAAAGACCCTTTTACTCTATAGAGTTAATATATTTGGAACAAGGATGGCAACAGGCATGTGTTGGTCAGCTTCAATAGTAACTTCTTCTCCCGTTACAGCAATTCAACAAGACAATGAAGTGTTGGTTCTTGTGGAGAAAGGCAGGTGAGGGCAAGTAGTGGTGTAAATTCCTATTTCTAATTTTCTAATTGCACATACCTGTCTAATTAGAGAAACAAGAAAAATGTTTCTGTTTATATCAGCTGTTTATTTTCTTCTTTTGCTTGTGTCTCTGTTATTACTAAGGACTCTGTACATTGAGGGAGAAAGGAAGTTGGACTTTGCCGGCTGGTGTGGGGCCATCCAAGCAGCGGCAGGGAGCGGAGGAGACACACTGAGTCAGCAGCAGCTCACAGACACAGATATACCAATCATTGTACTCAGCTGCATCGACTACATCACGCAGTGCGGTGAGAGACATCTTTTGGAATTTGTTCAAGTAAAAAAGGATGAAAAATATAGTTCTGTTGCATCATTATTCACCATAAAATTAGATTTCTGATAATGAAGAGCTCCAGAAATATTATTTTCTTGACACTTTGGGTCATCTCTATTTTGGACTTTACCATAACAATGACAACAAGAGGGGGAATGCTTACGACTATAAAAGTTTGAAAAGTTTCTGTTGAAATCAAAAGCCATAAAATGTTCCTCTCAAGAAAAAAATTCATCTCAAGACATTTTGATTCTTAAAGTCCTTTTAGTGAAAAGTATAATTTTTCCAGCTGTATGAAGCATAGAGAAAACCCTCGCACGTTTTTGTGAATACCGTTTTACAGTGAAAGCATTGTATTTTTTACAGTGAGAATCTCTCATCAGCCCATGCCTACAAACACTATGATTGCATGTACTTATGACTCTGGAAATATCTTTAGTCAGATGTTGCTCAGGTAAAAACAGACATCATAACCATTTTTGAAGGAAGTATTTTACTTATGTGGTGTGTTTTCTTATTTTGTATTATCAATTTCCGTAATCAGCAACCCTGCTGTAATTTCTCTTTGTACTTATGCCGGAAAAAATAGCTAAAAATTGTCTGAAAAATCTGGACCTAAATGTTTAAGTTTGGAAAACATAATATTTCATTCTAAAATATGACATTTGGACACAAACTATAATTCTTAGAAAAAACAAACTCATATATAATCCTTTGCTAAAGTATTTGTACCACTTGATTCTTTTTGCATTTCGCCTCTTGACAGCCATGTGTTTTTATGTACTTTGTTGTGTTTTTTTTATTTATAGACCACAAAGTAGTGTATAGTTGTGAAGTGGAACAAAAAGCATACACTGTTTTCAAAATCCTTTATGAATGCAAGTCCTTGAAGTGTACAGTGAACATCAGTGTTCAGGCCTTGCCACAGATTCTCGATTGGATTTAGATATGAATGTTGAGTTATAGCCCTGCGACAGACTGGCAACCAGTCCAGCCTCTTGCCCGGAACGCTAGCTGGAGATAGGCACCAGCACCTCCTGACCCCACTAAGGGACAAGGGTGTACAGAAAATGGATGGATGGATGGATGTTGAGTTATAAATATGCTTTGAACTAAATTACACTATTCTCTTAGTTTTACTCCCAGTGTATTCGACTGTAATGTAGTTATAATCTGCAGTGCTGAGAGAGCACCACCTGTGTCTGTGAACTCATGTGACTGTAACAAAGGTTCAGTCTGTGGGAGAATCAACCGACCACACGACAACAAAGAAACTCTGTTCCACCTCCATTTCTCTCCGTTCTCGCTCTAAATTTTTCTTTGCTTGTGTTTTGTGTTCTCCATTTTATCTCTCATCTGTAAGGCTTCCTCCCTCCCAACCCCCCAGCAGGGGAAACAGATCCGTTTCCTTGTTCATCTGCTGTTCCAGCTAATACAACATGATCGAGTGCTGCATGTTTATTCATGCTTTCCCACACACTCTGTCTCTGCTTATATGAAAGGGGGAAAACAGTCATGTCATACAGGAATGTGTTTTTCACACAGTTAAACACATTTGGTGGAAACGGATATTTGATGTTGGCTGCTTTTACTAAGCAAACATCAAAGCAGAAGAACTGGAATATATTTTTTTGATTTACTGAAGGCTTTGTTGCGGAAGTGGTAATTGCACATGTTTTAAATACTGATGTTTTCAGTTAATTTTTTTAGTTTGGAAAAGAACAACAACCAGTTGACTGAGAATAAACTGTTCCTAACACTACAAACAAATGTTTGACGAGTAGTTAAATCGTCAATTGAGCTTCAGTAGCTTCAACTTATTGTGGGATGTCACAGTTTTGCACAGTTCTTTGAGCTCAATTAACTTTTCTTAGTCTGTATTCAGCCATTTAACTTTTTTTCTTGCTTCTTATAGTTTGGGAAAGTATAACACTGGATTTCAATATGATATGGATGAGAATGAAGGATGAACAAAGGAATATGAAAAGGATACATATCCAGACTTGGAAACTAAGTCATGAATTTCCCAGATTGAGTTTGTCTATCAAGATCTTTTTAGACGGACTGCCTCAGAACTTCCACCTCCGACATGATTACCATCATGTCAGCTGTCATGTATTTAACATTTTAGGAACTGCTGTCTTGGAAACCGAAAGCCGGTGGACGTACAATTAGATGCTTTGTGACTCAGAAGACTGTTGATTTAATTCAATTTAGTCTATTGTATGTTGACAACTCACTAATGTCATCTCAGGCACTTTAGAAGGCAAATGAATTCTTTTTGTTCCCATCTTATTTAATTTGTTACATGCTTGCAGTTTTGGTCATTAATAATAACTGGAGTCTATCTATATTTGATGTAAAATTATTTAAAGTAAAAATATTTAATCAGGGCCTAAAACTGACAATGTTTGATCTAGTTTGACATAAAAGATGAGTAGGAATTATGCAACTTCAATATAATAAATGCTGTCAGAGGAACAACAG
>CAEGAE010013727.1:0-32866 GCA_903067095.1 Girardinus metallicus | reverse complement strand
GTAGCTGGAGATGGGCACCAGCAACCCTCCCGACCCCGTTAAGGGACTAAGGGTGAACAGAAAATGGATGGATGGATGGATGGATATATATATATATATCTGAAATAGCAGGTATGAACAATAAATGTGTAGGCTAGCTGTCAGAGCTTATTAAGTTTATTAAGCGTGTAATATTTACAGCAAAATGTTCGTCTCCCAACAGTTCTCATCTTAACTTATTGAACATGTGCCTGTGTCTGACATTATTTATTTATGGAGCCCTACAGGAGTTTCAGGGTGTGTAGAAAAGATTGTGTATGTGCAGGAATAAGGTAGCATTGGTCACAGGAAGGAAGTTCTCATAATGAACCACATTTATAAAATGTGATGTGTCCACCTAAAGGTCCCCACTTTGCTCTGTAAACTGTCTTCCATTGGTGACTAGCTTGACAGCCCATCCTTGGGATGAACTTGTGAAAGTGTTCACTTTGAGCTACTTAATGTTTTTCCACCAAAGCAACGTTAGCTCCTGTACTGAACAAAATGGAAGATTGCTAAAGTGAGTCACTCACCGTTTGCTGTTTTTCCAAGTATTTGTTAAAGAATGGGTTTCTCTCAGTATCTCAGTGAAGTCCAGGAGTTTAAGTCAAAATTTCCTTCACTTATAACGTGGGACGAGTGTTATAAATGAAATAGTTCTCCAGTAGAACTAATGCCTTTTAAATCGATATTAAGGAAATACTGACTTGCAACAAGCTCCTGTATCTTGTTGAAAAGTTAGTTGTCAGTTAGTTTTGTCTTAATTTCAGTGTAGTAATATATTTGCACTGGAGACTACACCCAAAGAGTTTATGGTTTTGCAGTGTAACAGCTTATTTTCTTTTGTATTTTAGTGATAATCGCTTTGTTTAATATAGGCATGAATTTTTATTTTCTTCAGCCTACTATTTTACAAGTTCCTATTTTGTATGTTAGTACATAGAGAACATAGTAAATAATGCGTATTGCATACTATTTTGTATGCATTTGTATGAAATACCTTGCATAAGATGCAAGGTATTTCAAGCTTCTTAAGCAGGTAAGCTAATAAAAGCAAAGCTCTGCGCAGACTGACTTGCACAGTGACTAATCAGCTTTGGGAGGTTTTGCTATTGATAAGTTATCTGGTACTTCAGCTGCATCAATGATCCCTAATGAGGGATCTAATGTCTTTAGGGATAACTGCGATGCATGGTGTTAACAAGCTTCTGGAAAAGTCCACCGATTTAATGATGGTGTCGCCTCAACCGCTCTGTCATTATTACTGCAGCTCTTTGGGAGATTTGTCACTTGCCCTTTAACACACTGCATGTCTCTTTGGGTAACAGAATGAGTCATGGCGTTGACCTTCTTGGATATTTTTCTGGTAGCTTTTACTGAACAATATGTGACACTTAATGATGATTTTCGTACTTCTGGTTTGATTTTCTTTTCTTTTTCAGAACTAATCAAAGACTGGTGAACATCTCCAACATGTTGCTTTTCATGGATGTGTAAATTATTTAAATTATGACCAAACTGAGGTTCTAGCTCCTTGTATCCAAATCCAATTTTTAAAATATATTTTTTAACATCCCCGTATTTACAATTTTATTCTCATTCATTCTTTGACTAGTTAAAATTATCGACCCACGCTGAGAAACATCAGATTTAAGTGGAAGCCCATTGGCCTGTAATCACTGCTGTGCTTCCAAATTCAATATTTGTTGCATCAGAGGTGCCATTAATTTTTTCGAACTGCTCCACATGCTACTGAAAATTGATCTGCCTTTGTTGATGTTTTTATTGTTAATTGTCTCTGAAAATCGACTGCTGATTTTTAGATAAGGTCACTCTGGTGTAAAACTCTTTTCTGGCACTTTCTCAACTGATTCTCTCCTTTTTTTCCATTTCTACCTCATCTTAAATTTTCCATCTTCATTCATGTCTTTCTTTTGGCTTCTGCTGTACATCGTTCACCTCCATCTCTGCCTTTCCCCACTTTTTAAAATAATTTTCATCGTCCTTGCTGTCATATTTACACTGACCTCTCCTCTCCACAGCCTCCCCCTCCCCCTGCTCATTCTCTGTGCAGGGAAGCAAAACGCTGCAGAGCAAATCCTTGCTGAATTCCTACTACTCAGGTATACCCAGACACTTTTTTTTTTTTGCACAGTTCTAATCTTTGTAGATGCTTAGGCAACAATTTATGTGTTCATTTGTTGTGTTTTTTTAATGCACGTTTGGAGGAGGGAGGAGTCTTAAAGATGCTGCTGCTCTTACTCGGCTTAATTTTACTTGCCTTTTACTAATCCCACTCTTTATGAACTCATCCTGGACTAATTTTAGCGTCCCTTTTAAATGAACTGTTTGCAAAGTTGAAATGATTTCATAAAATACAAACACAATGAAATTTAAAAACTACCTTGAAATAAATGTGTATTTGCACAAAATCTGTACCAATTATGTCCAAGTAGATTTAGAAATACACCCTGCTAACAAACAATCATATTTCATTTATTACGTGAAGTTCTCACCTTAACTTCTGCAAACACTATTGGGGACCTTGTCTCCAAAGAGTTTTCTGTTCTCCCACTCATCTGAATATAAAACCTTTCTCCAAAAGGCATTTGGCTTGTACATGTGGGCAGCTGCACATTTCAGCTCAACTTGAATGAGAATGAGCACTGTTGCATAAATCCTTCAAATGCTGGCAAAGAGAATCTACCAGCTGTAGTTAATCATGAATATTAATTTTGTTCTTGTCAAGCTAAAACACACCAAAGAACCTTTCTGGACTTCTTACAAAGAAATTCAGTGATTATTATTGCAGGTACGTTTCAAAAAATGTAAATATAGAGAAAAGTTCAATATTTTCTGTCACTGTTTTCAGAAGCTTAACATTTCTGGCTTTTGAAATCTGATCTTATGTAATATTCTAATTGTGTGAGTCACTAAACGTTGGGTTTTCATATATCTGTAATCCATGTTCCTTAAAATTGTCACTATTTGTAATGGATCTGCATATGACTTTCACTATCTAAATGAATGACAAAAAATAGTCAACGTTTTAAAAATATTCCAAAATTTTTATATGAATTTTGTATACGCATTTTAGCCTATATGTGTAATTTATAGAAGACCATGCAATATCTTGGTATTTAAACTATATGACAGCTGGAGATTTAAAGCCCAAAATTAATGGCTTTGGTTTGTCATTTTTTTATTAGAAAAGTACTTCTACTTTTTACCAATCTGAACAGAGAACAATTACAATGAACTTTGGATTTTTCTCAAAAAGTGATTTAAAGATTTGACTGTCGTTGAAATGTTCAAATTGAGTATTCTGGCAGCAGATAGATGTGAATAGTGTTTAACATCAGGCGTCCATGTTTCCCCTCTTTTTTTTTTGCAGTGTCCAAGGAGCCTGTTCCAGCTACGTCTTCAATAGGTAAGAGAAACTGATTCTTTTTGAACCATAATTAAAAAACCAATCAAAATCAGTGGTAAATTTTTTTTTATCTCATCGGCATCTGTGTTCATTCTGATGTGGCACAAATAACAGTAAGTGCTTATTTCCAGTGAAGCTCTGGTATTTACGGTGATGAGGGACCACAACAGCATGTGACTAACTGAAGTCCAGGACCACTTGAAACTAAAACTGGTTATAGCTGCCTATTTTCATAGTTCAAACACTAAATAGACATTAATATACATTAATACCTGCAGTGGAAACAGAACTACCACAGAACCTAACACCCATGATAATCCTTATTTTCAATCTTGGGGGAACAGCCAATCAGCACCAGGGAGTATAAACGCTCCTTCATTAGCTTCTTTGGAAATGCCAGCCAACAGGATGCATCTTCCCAAGTTTCATCATCTTTGACATTTTTAGATGTGCTCAACAAAAAATTCCACAGACAGGTAACTTTTTATGTTTTTTTGTAAATAAATCTGGTCCACAGGAAAGTTTGCGAATACTGAGACGTGTAAAGGCGGGGGCCCACAATTTTACAGTCACACATGTGGCCCCTTTAAAATATCATTGCCATTCTCTGGTAACGTCTTTCTTTCTGTTCACTTTGTCTTGCCTCCCTTCTGTTGAACAGATTGATCAGTTTCTTGCCAATAGGCTTGGCTCTGGCCTTTGGAAGTGTGTGACATGCTCTGTGCGTGCGTGTGTGTTTAGCCAGATTTTTACACAAGAATGCCACTTCACCCAGTTTCACACACAAAAACCAGCAGGAGATATAAAACCTAACCAGTGACTGTCGATTACTTCTAATCGACAGTCATCAGAAATGTCTTCCATAATGTCTTTTTTGGCTAAAACTTGGTGAAATTCTCTGAAAGGTTTTTTTTGTCTCTCCTCTTTTTTCTTTTCCCCTCATGCTGGTCGGGGCAGGTAGCAGAAAGAAAAGTTCTTCTATAGCTTTAAAAATACTGTTGATGATGAACTGAAATATACTGCTCCAGATAGCGGTGACATAAACCAACTTTATGTGTTGTCAATCTGATTAAAACCTACTAGACTAAATGAGCAAAAGGAGGAAAATGGATCATTAGCAACTCTATTTGAGGATCTCATATTTTCAGCTGATTTACTGCTGTATTCCCCACCTATCTGTGCAAGTTTCTGTGTCATTTGCTGATGCACATCAAGGTATGATGAAGCAGAATGCAAAAAGATGCTTGAGTGATTTATGCACTGGCAGAAATTTGGTGCCATACATCTTCATACAATGACTTTAGGTTTTAATGGAGCCATCTGTTCTCTTTACAATTAGTCAGAAAACCAAGAGATATAAAACGGAGCTTTGATCATTACAGCAACAAAAAAAAATCAGCTGTTTGCAGCAAAAGTGCAAAACGATGGAAACTGAACTCAGACTGGAACAAACGCATGTTTTAGCAGGAAAAATACAAGACAAAAGACTATTTCCTCCTTCCCTACTTCTACTGATGCTTTTTGTCAATAAAATCCTTGACATCTGATCTGTCGGTGTTCAAAAACTTTTATTAGCAAAAATAGAAAGCTTATGAGAGACAAATGTACCAATATGTCAGCATGTCCTGCTACCTTATAACTCTTGTAACTCTCTGATATAAACTTTTGGGTCAGATTCTGGTTGGTGACCCGTTCTTGTCCCTTTAGCGCTTGGATCGAATCACAGTTTATCAGCTAGTCTTTAACCCGCCTGCTTTTTCTGAACTGACTACCAGATGCTAACAGAACTATGATCTTGCACTTCCTGAACACAGGTCCAAAATGTCAACCTTTATGTTTTTTGACTCATGTTCACCCTGTTACCTGCTGCTACATCATGATGGAAGTTACAGATTCTGTATTTTCTGGAAGTTTTTGTCGTAGATAGGCAGGGCCTGCGACTTACATACGATACATTTTTGGACTTATGCATTGAATGTTATTTCATACAGACTGACATGAAGCAGGAAGTTTTTTTGCGGGTTAAAAACAAGATGGTCAAAGTTTATTAATGGTACGTTTATCAAGTTCTAAATGAATGTAAATTCTAGTCCAGTGTGACTTATTTGCGTCTTTTCCTCTTTATAACAATGCTTGTCTGATTCAGCTTATACTCTGGAGCGACTTGAAGTCTGGAAAATATAGTATCACCAGCAAAACAACAGGTGAAAGTCTGAAAATAAAACTGAAAAATGGGCCTTTTAAAAAATAAATAGTTCCTTTCAGGTTGAGTTGTAATGAAGATAAAACTGAATAAGGTCTGAATTTAAAGTGTCAAGATTATAATTACAGCAGCAAATAAAACTTTTATTTATTAACATTCTGGTGTTTTTGTGAGTTCATTAATTGTACCACTTTAATTACTTTCATACTGACGTTCATTATAAAAAGGAAGCACACTAAGTTGATATCGTCTCTGAAAATTACCATAAATTACAGAAATAAACAAAACAACCTGATTTTTCCCCATAGGAAAGAAAGGAAACGCTATCCCCACATGCTAATAAATGATTTAAACATATAGAAATTAATAAACATAGTTGGTCAAATCCTTTTTTATCTACACAGAAAGCTTTATTGATCCTTACACATTGACAATTTAACACTTACATTTTTTGTCGAGTCCATTAGGTCCGTCATTTTCTAGCTGGCCTCTAAAACAAGCAGAATTTCCACACCCAATAATTGGATGAAAATGGCTTCATTTTGAAAGTAACAGTCCTACCTTTGCGCTCGCGCTGACACCTTTTTAGCTTAGTGAAAATGGATAGTAGCACCATCAAGCTGAATGGTGCTGGGGAGCATCGTATTTCAGTGGCTTAATGGGAGACAGACACCTGGGAGAGAAAGTTAGTAGGATGATGCTGATGGAGACTTACGGATTGAAGGATCAAAGAGAGGGACAAGTAGCTCCAGTAAATCCACTGTGCCAGGTAGAGAGCACGGTTAGCATGTTTTCTTTTCAGACCAGTTTAATCTTTTGCTTCAGTATTTTCTTAGCTTCTAAAATAGTTCCTGTTAGTCTTATTTCAGTATGTCAACAGCCAAATTGTTTCCTGGCTAATAAGGTAAACGTAGTTTGTCAGAAATATTACAAAATACAATATTTCACCATAAGGATGGAAACTGTGTTATCAGTCTGAAAATCGTATCACGATATAAGTGTTTCATGTCGGTCGATATCGATAATTACTGATTAATTTTGTGTTTTAAATATCTGAACTACTGCCAGTTAGACATATTTGTTCATGTTTTACCCATAGTTTTCATTCAACGCCACTGCTTTTTATTTTTAAGTAGGTATGAGCCACAGCAGCAAAACCTTAAACTGCTGCTGCTCCAGGTGCTAAGGTTGTTGCTAGGTAACCAAAGAGTGAGTGAGTCAGTCGATTCCACCAACCTTGCTTAGCTGGCAGTGGGAGGTTGAGAGACTAAACTCTTTTTTTCTGCCTACATTTCCCAGAATGCCATGCGGTTCTGGATTGGAGTTTGGTAAAATTATTGAATATTCACTCAGATGTATAACCTATTGATATTGACCATGTGTCTATTGCAGTATATGTTGTTATTGATTCATTGTCCAGCCCTACATATTCAGGTGCTTATTCTGTGAGTCACACTCTCTGTTGTTCTTTTTCCGTAAATAACATTAACTAATAGGTTGTTGGGTACATAGAAAGGTCTTTATCCATTTTGAAGTGAGTCCAAAATGATGTTTTTTTGTAATTCTTTAAAGTGAAAAGTCAGTGTTGCCCAGCAGCCGTTTGTGAGGCAACAGCTTGTTTCTGGATCATTTTTTAGTGTGCTGCACCTGAAGCGCTTTTGTACCAAACCTCTCTGCAGTGGAAGATGGTGCTGGGATGCCACCTGTGCTTAATTTCTACACCCAGCATTTCCTGTTTTGGAAGTAGCTTTTCCACAGCATCACAGAAAAGCAATTATTTTCCTAGTCCAGTTCAGCATAACATTAGGCTGCATGTAAGGTGATTATGGCTAATGGTAGTCATTTTGTTTGGCCGTAATGTGGCACTGCTGGGTAATTGAAGGTGAGTGCAGCAGAGAGAGAGAGTAATTTTTAACCTTTATGTTCTGAGGCAGGATTGAACCTCTGTGCTGTTTTTTTTCCCAGCCCATCTCGACTGCTGGCTGACGTTCCACAGCTCTTCTCTGTGCACTTCGATCTGTTAGCTGGCTGGCTCACTATGTCACGATCAGCAGATATGCTACAGTGCAAACATGTCAAAATGGCCAATCATAAAAATCAATCCAGAAACAAATAATATTGATTATGTAAAATTGGCTAAAACCTCTAACAAGACACTTTCCTAGCAAGATGAGCTTTTTCATATAAGAGCAGTTGTCGTGCATTAGCAAGAATTTAAACCAGACTTCTGAGCACATGAAGGTAAAAAACATTTATTGGAAATATTCTTGGTATATTATTTTAGGTTTTGACCATACTTTAATGTTTGTATGAAAAGTCAAACCTTGGTAAATGCTCACTTCAGTGTTTGACTCACCCATTTAGAATACACTGCAGACTTATGGGACACCCCACCAATCTAACATATCTACTGTATCCTGCCTGATAATTAGTGCAAAAAAAAAAAAAAGAGCAACTTGCTATCTTAGACACTGAAATTCCTTTAGTAAAAACCCTAAATCTCCCCATGCTTCCTTAAACTGTATTGTTTGCTCTACATGTTGGGCTAATATGTTTAATCTCTCTCTTGTCATCCTCAGATCTCCATCTGCACTCCTTTGTTGTTGTTGTTTTTTTTCAGCTCAGCTGAACTTGTAGTTTCCATTTTTCATGTCTGTGCGTTGTTGCTCTGCTGGAAAATGTAATGTCTCATATATTGGAAGGGATTTTTATTCAGACCTGAGAGAATTCATTGGCCTGGCTCTCCAGCAGTGAAATGAAGTTGAACTTGACCTCATGCTTCACAGACAGAAAAAGGAGATGCAGAAAGATGAACTTATCATCCAAAGCGCTTTCCACTTTGTTTCTAAATGCTCCCGGCAGAGATTTCTAACTCCAAGCAGCATGAGTGCATCCAGCTCTTAACCTTTAATGTTGAAAGGATTGCAAAGCGTGCTATTTGCATTTTGACCCGGTGCATTTACATAGAAATTCCTTGTACACAGACGTTTCTTTGGGTTTTATTGGGTATTATTGGGTTTCCAAAGCTTAACGGTAAAAGATAAGATGCATCTCGTACTAATTGCTTTGATTTTAGCATGTTCAGCCATTACCATCCACTTGTAATTTAATACATAACTTAGTACTGTAAGGATGTGATGTTTAACATAATTTATATTTCAGTTGCAGTAATTGTTTGACTCCTCAGGATCTAATTGCTGAGGTTCTGGTGATGCATCCTGTAATTAGCGCAAACAGATTAAGATTTGTTCCTTACAGAAATCCAACGGTTGCTATAATTATGTTGTTTTTAGTTTGGTCGGATCTTGTAGTAAACTTGAGTAAAATATGTAAGGTTATCGTGGATTCCTGTACGTTTTCATCTTTGGCTTAGCGGAAGTGGAGTCTTTTGCGGAGTGTGTGCAGAGTGGCCATTGTGGTTGAGTGCATTGCTTATTGTTTTCATGGTAAAAATGGCACCTGCTATTTCCAGGTGTTTCTGACTCCCTGTCTGTGGTTCTTGGATCTTGGACTACTCCGTTGGTTATTCATTTGTCCCCTCTGTGCATCACCAGGGTGATGCACGATTCCTCCAGACCTCGCGTGTAATTCAGTGAATCTCCAGTGCAAACAAATGTGATCAAGACTCAACCGTCGGTCCATGAACCGTCTCTGCATTCTTGCTCACATGCCAGAATGAGCACACGCATACACACCTGACAATTCATAATGCACACTTTACTGTACTGCTATAGTAGAAATAGGGGTGGAGTGTTGTAGAAGGAATTAAGAAACAATAAAGGAACACTAGGAGCCCCAGTCATCCATAACTAAGTCTTAATAAAGTCAGAGGGAAGGAAGTAGGAACTTTATAATACACACACCACCGAGCATGAAGGACTGCATTAACATACACACAGTGACAGCATAAATGACTTTCAAACACGTGCACAAACTCCCAGCACACACTTCTAACCCTGTACACCATTTCCTCTTACTTGCATAGTCAAACTCACACATTTTCATGCATGATAGTGTTGTCTTGTCGCACACAAACCTACATGCACACACGCGTATATTTTTGCCTCTGGAGGTCAGTAAATCCACCCATTAGCATTGAGATGTTCTCCATCATAGTCACTGTTGTGGAGCTGCTGCTATGAATTCATTTCATGCCTGGCTTAATGCATATTTGACCTTGGTGAGCTTATCATGTGTTTTCAAACACCCTGAACGTCACAATAAGGTCAGCACACCAACATGTCTCAATTTAGGTGAAGAAAAAACATGCATTTGCAATTCATGAAGCAGACTGTCTAACAAATGGTGATGGTCAGCAGGCTGTTGAGCCTCTTAAGCAGTTTGGTGGATGTGAAGGAGTCATGCAGCTGTTGCATCCTCTCTTATTGGAAACCGACCCACAACTGTTGTTACTTTAGAGCTAGCAGATTGGCAATGCACCAGAATTGTGGGGATGCAACATTCAGATTGAAGATGTAACGAATGTAAGGCTGTGCTGTAAAGGTTCCAGGTGAAGTCTGAAGATGCACCCTGCAGCTTTCCGCACCGAGTTTAGGAGTACCATAAATGTGTCTCTTAAAATAATCATCTTCAAACTAATCATTAGCCTGGATCTCACAACACTTATATAACTGAGGAGGTGAAACACCGTCAAGGAACTAGTAAGGTCTATGTTGAGTTTGATTTGAAGCTGCAGTATGTAACCTTTGTAAAAAGTAGTTTTTTACACATTTGTTAAAATTTTCATGATGTGGTGATAATAGAAGACAGATGTCTGAAAAAATCGAGCTCCTCTGGCTTCTCCCAGTGCTCCCAGTGTCAATCATTTTTGTGTAAGCGCCGCTCACACACTCCCCATTACGCTCTGCTGCTCTACAACTGGTTCACCACAACACAGCCTGCCAATGCTAAGGCTAACTAGCATGGCCACTGATGACGGCGGATAAACGGTTTTTCTGGAACTGTTTATCCGTGAGAGAGTTGCTTCTCTGCCATTAGCACATTTAGCAGCGTGTATATGAGTGTGATTGACAGCACTAAGTCATTTGTGACATTACCTTGGAAAACAAGTTATTTACACATCAGTCTCTGATCTGCATGTGAATCACATTACATCCAAATCTGACAATTTCTTCTGGGTTTTTAAACAGTTTTTATCAGTGAGTCTATTTGTGCCTGTGCTTAAAATCACTCAATAAAACAACCTGTGATGGTTGAGAAAGCTTCTTAAACCTCTAAAAAAGTCCTCAATGTTGCGGTATGTATGAGGCTTTCTTCCTCCGAGGACATCCGTGCACAGGCACATTTTTATGACAGTGTGTGTGTACTCGGAAAACGGTGTTCACATTGACCTGTTTTGTATGTGAAACCAAGCTGATGAGGATGTGAGTCAGCAAAACCAGTTGCATGGATGCGCATCGGCCAATACTTCTAAACGTTTAGCATTATAGAGCTTATTTCCTTCTCTGAAAGCAGCAGATTGTTGAAAAGGAACATCATGTTGTATGACAGCCCAATGTTACACCGACCTCTGGGGTCGACTGTGGTCATTTGATTAAAACTCTCTATTGCACATATTTTCTTAATTGGAAGTGCAGACACATTTATTAAAGAGAATATAGCCACATAAAGTATATGAAACAAAGAGAAGAGAAAATAAGAGAAAAAAGGCATAAAAGGTGTGACTCTAAGGGAAGGTGTTGTAAGATGATTCTTGGAAATGAATTAAAAAAATCTGTTTGGAAGCAGCAGTCGCACCTCAGGAGCATCGATCTGGCTGCCCTGGAAACATAACTTAGAAAAAGTTTAATAAAACAGAGAAGCTGAAACTGTGCATATGGGAAAAACACACAGCATAATTGAGAATCAACTAACACTGCTTTGACCTAAAAGGTCAAAGAAAGGTCATCACAAAAGCATATCCATTTATAAGTAGTTAACTTTAACTTAAAGACATTTCATAAAGATGTAGACTTCTGCAGGAGTTAAAGCCCTGAGACAAAACAATAAAGTTGTTTTAACGGTTTTATTGAAGTCATTTGGATCCTACGGAGTACAAACCTGCTGACACAACACTGGACACAAACTCCTGCTTTGGTGCCAAATATAATGAAAAAAAAGTTCAGAAGATTTTAATCAGAGGAGAACTTTTCCTCCAGTGAGCAAACTGACCTTTTTCAAACTTCCTGCTCTTTTCTCTGCAGTTACTCTCCCCTCCCTCGTGTCTCACACTCTTCTTGCTCTTGTAATTTTTCTCATAGTTACCTCTGACTACTATCATAGCTGCCTTTATCACTGCTATTATGTCTCTCTAACTGCTTCTGTCATTTCTAGATTTATTTTAGACATTTATTGCTTTATCGCCTCTCTTCTAACAAAACACAGTTTTCTGGATTCTCCTGGTTAAGCCAAATTATCCTTAATTTATCGCAGGAAACTGGTGTTTACATCGACTAATTGTAGAAGCTACTTCAGGCTACTAATAAACCCACAGAAGTTAACATGCAATTAGATCTATTAAGGAATCATGGAGTCATGCATTTTCATATCACATCTTTTTTCCTTCTTGAGACAAAGACAACGACACACTTTGCATTCATCCAATCTGACTGGTCGTCAGTCACTATAATACCTCAGCAGTGAACAGAATGTCATTTTATTTATTAAACACAAAACACTTGGATTCTGACACCTTATTTAAAAACTTCTTTGCTGTTTCTGAACTTTGTGTTGGTTTTCTTCCATTTCTCCTTTCTTCTTTTGTCTACTACTGTAATGTTTATTTGCAGTTCAAGTTTTACTTCTCAAAATAAAATAATAATATTATTGTGTCATTGTATCAACAGATGGAAGCCAGCCGTCTCTTGCCCAGCCATCCCTGACATTGCAGAGTTTTCCTTACGGAGGCTGTGAGTCTGTGGAGCTCTCCTACCAGAGCGGTACGTCAACTGGATCTTTCACCTTATAGAGTTTCTTGAGACATTTGTTTTGAATCTGGGTTCTGTGAATTAACTGAACTGAGGTACAGTTCATATAATTGTACCTCATCCCCACATGCAATTGGCAGCCATATTGGAACTGAACTTTGGGTTTCTTGGTGAGCTCAAAGTTTAACGGTCAAAATTCAGGCTTCAACTATTATTTTTGTTGCATTTCCAACCAGAAAGTCATTTTCGGAGAACGAAATGTAACCACCATAAATCCAGACAAACTATTTTTACCTACCTAAATGTTTGTCCATGTTTAATTTGATATGTGTTTTGACTGCTTCTAAGAAACCCTTGACAGGCTAGTTAGGGTCCATTAAAGCCAAAGGAGTTGATCCAAAAGAAGCAACTGTATTTTTCACATTTTATTCAATGAGTTCTTTCCAGATTATTTTAACAGTTTCTGTGAAAAATGGCTTTGATCTCCTAGGTCAGTTCCAGGCGGGCCAGTTTCAGCCAGCAATTCGAGTTGCAGATCTCCTGCAGCACATCACACAGATGAAATGTGGACAAGGATATGGGTTTAAGGAAGAATATGAGGTAAACACACACTCAGTAAATAATACAAACAAACCGACTCACAAAACGAATCATGTAGATGAGGTAACGCAATAATTAGCTTTCCAGATGGAAAGCTAAATATTGCTGCAAAAAAAAAAAGCTTCTTAGGCTTCATATGAATGCAGATATGGTCAAGTGTTTTTTTATGTTCTAAGAAGCATTAGCTCACTCTTTACGCCACATTAAGGATTGTTTTTGTCTATTTCTGCCTTTATTCTTCAATGTTGTAAAGTTTTTACATTTTCCCATGGAACATGCTTCATTATTAGGAAAAAATAATAAACATAAACTATAAAAATGTTGCTGGTGAGTTTGAAGAGTGCTAGTTACAGCCAGAAAATCCTCCTTCAACGTTCTTCTTTCAAACCCATTAGAAACTGGGACAAAACTCAAGGCTAGCAAAGAAGTAGCCTTTGGTTTTGAAGCACAAAGATAAAGCCATGTTAGAACTTATGCTTTTTCTAATCCTTTAGTTTTATAAGGCTTGAAATACTGATTCTCCACAGACTCACACTAAGTTCTCAATTGAACATGTTCTAATCAGCGATGATGCAATTGCTGAAATAAGACAAAAATGTGGGGCAACTTTGATGGAGTGAAATAAGAACCTGGTGGGTAATGAAAGGACCAGACATCCAGAACCTTTCCTGGTTAAGAACCCACTGTCAATCAAAAAGTCAGAGGGAAGCACAGAGAAGAACTTCAGCCTTAAAAAAGATGTGCAGGTTAACAAACTGGAACTTATGAATTTGTGTCTAAATTTATTTGACATAAGGCCCTGTACTTTTGTGTCATTAAAGAAAAGTCTAAAGCAAAAATGCCACAGGTCATTTAGAGTTTGGCTGTGTGCACTCAGAGGTGATAGACAGAAAACTTTAAGTCCTACAGCAATAAGAAACAGAGTGAAAAGAGACAAGATTCTAATCTGATCATTTGGAGATTAAACTAATGCGTGGATGTAGCTTAAATAATGCAAGAAACTTTTAATCTTTTAGATTTTAAAACCTGAATGACTTTTATTGCCGTGAGCTCCAACTTTTTGAGAGTTAAAGACCTTGGAATGGGTCAGGTGTTTTCACCAGTTCTACCAAATTCCTTGTACTGACAGGGAAAAGTTGACAACAGAAATCACAGCACATTTTCCACAATAAGCAACACTTTTCATGTAATGTGTTAGTAAATTTATGGGACTTTCAACACTTCGTTGGATGACGTGACGAATTAAAAATTATGACAGAAATGTAGGAAAACAAATGCACTGAATAAAACATAAATGTTCTCTCAAAAGGAGACACCGTTTGAAAAGCTGAAGCGTACAAGTATCAATAAGAAGTCGTACTCTTATTTCTGATATTTGTTTAATTAGAACTCAGTCAGCAATCATTCAATTACTTTAAAATAAAATTAAAAACCAATTTTTAAATCGAGAGCTTGGTAATTGGGTTCCTTTATTTTGTCAACATTTTGCAGTATTAAGTCCGTCTGTATCTTTAAGCTGCTTGATTATTCTCTGAGTTGATTATTCACCTTTCATAAAGGTGACAGTTGCCATGTGAGACAAAGGGGTCATATTTATTATTAATATAGGACCACGCTGATACAGAACAAATTAACTGAGAGCTTCATTTTCAGTTTTTCCTTCCTCTTCTTTCAGTGTTATCAACATTAAACTAATTAATTTAATGCACCATTTATCATAGAACATTTTCAAATTATTGCATTGTCTTATTTAACTTATTTACTTTTCTTCTTTCCTCTAATTTATTATTCTGCTCGACTATCCCGCCTTCGTCTGTCCTTTAAAATCTATTGTGATTTATTTCTTTGTCTCTGAAGATAAATGTTAGGAAAGGCACCAGGAAGAGTCTGTTTTCGTCTCCTTCAGCCTCCCATTCTCAGAAGAATGAATATTTTCTATTACTGACTCTGCATGCGTGTTGAAAATTGTCCCTCCGTGATACTGCGACTTATATTTTCATTTGCTTCCTGTCATTTCGCTTCAAACCCACTGATACGTTTCAGGGGAGAGAAAATGTGATTTATTCTTGAGTGTGTGTGAATCTGTGTGTAACGAGGGGACACACACACACACACACACACACGCAGAGTGGGACTTCTTTTTTTATGATTCCACTTGTCTCCAGCAGCAACTGATTTGATCCACATTAGAAGAGTTTGGAAGTTTATCTTCACAACAGTTTGTTCAACATATTGTCTGCTCTATTTGCTGGAAATGTACATCCAGGCTTATTTCTTCACATCTAAAGCTTCTGTGTGACGAATTAGCGTCCACCACAACGGCTGCCATGAACAGCTTTTACTGAGTCTTTTTCAATGTGAGCATACAGACACTGTGTTGTGAATATTCAGGGTTCCCACAGGATAGAAAGTATGAAAAGAGTATGACATATTCTAAAAATGTGGTGTTTTTTTTTTCTGGACCGTAGTCAAAGTTCTCATTTCTAAAGCATAAAAGTAAAAATTTCTGTTTTTGATTTAATATTTCAGAATATATTTCACCCACAAATCCTCAGATGCATAATAAATATTGCCATTGCAAATGGCTCTAACAGGAACAAAAAAAGGAGACGTACATAAAAAAAATACAAAACTATAAGGAATTACAGTTGATCCCTGCCTGGTTGTGGTTTGGGCTATTAACTCCAAATTAATTCACAGAAAATCCAACTATTCCCAATCTTTTTGTGGAGAAAGTCTAAAATATGTAAAAGAAAATGTAGCTTAAGAAAAGGCAGTTCGAAGAAGCTCTTGTTCATTTTCCTTGGTGCTGATTGGCTAAAACCCCAAAGAGCGGAAATAAGGAAGACTGTAGATAAGATGGTCTCCACTGTGGTACTAATGCATGTTAAGGTATATTTGTTGTTTAAACTTTTACAACAGCCAGTGTCAGAGTAGAAAGAGTTTCAACTCACAAGAGACTCCAAAAACATCCTGAACTGTTTATTTGGCAATAAACTTAGCATAAAGGCCATTGTCCCCTAATGGAGTGAATTTGGTACCACTGGCTGCATGGAGGAAATTTTAGTAGTTTTCTGTTTTACTCCCATCACTGTCAGAATTACCCGGTTTGACCTGAAATCCTTATTTTTAGACTGTTAATTATCTGAGATTTTGTTTTCAGATTCAGAGGGTAAAAAGTTATTTTTCTTACAGACTGATGGTAATAAATAGATGAAGGATATTTTATAAGATGAATTTTGTGAATTCTGTGTTATGCAACCTTTTTGCACCTAAATGGTCCAGCAGTCACTTTACTATGAATATTAGAAACAAAGTCAACAAAACAAGACAAAAATATTTCTATGAAAACAGATCTTAAAAAGTGAAACTTTTCATCTGTCTTCAAAAGATTCAAGTGACGTCTGGGTGCTCAGATGTAGAATATAAAGAAATAAGGGGGGTTTGAGGCTTTTAGACAAAATTTTTCCTTCTGAACTTCAGGGCAAACGAACTGACTCAGATGTGAATAAATGACCGTGAGGGGGGATGAAAATGTCCTTTTGCCTCATAAATGTAGCCCACATCACAGCACAGCGGCAGTGCTTCACTTATGTATTTATGTATATGGTCACATTTCGGTCCCCAGTGCAGTGGCTGTCTCAGTGTGCCTCTGTCTGCTTACACACCACATGTGGCGTCTTTTTGTCCCCGTCTCTGTGTGTGATGTGACCTACTGTGTTGAAACCGATTAACCTCACTAACATTGACGGCAGCCACATTGTCAACATTTCGCTCCCCAGTGGGAGTACACTTCTTCCATTTCAAGTAAAACCCAACGTATTTTTCAAATGTGGCACCTGAAACAAATCAAGCAGCCATTAGGTTATTGCAGTGTGCCCTTTGCATGAGCTGTAGCTTCAGCGTTTTGGTACATTTCTTCTTTTTTTCCTTCTTTTACTGTCTAAATGTTCAGTTCTCTACCTCTTAGAGTTGGAAGACATGTCAAATTGTGTGGCTTGATTGGGCATAGTGCTCTATAACATTTGGTAGAAGGACATTGCCCTTATTTCCATCTCTATATGTAGTTTCTTCATTATTTTGTTTATTTTCAACCCAAAACTCAGGGGCAGTATTATGCAACATTTACTCTTATGAGCTTTCCATCATGTTATAATGTTATTCCCTCATCAAAAACATGCCTGAAGTGTTGCCTTGATTCTTTCATGCATGTTTGAGAAGTTCTTTAATCTCCATGGCAACCATTCAGCTGTGAAAAACACCTGAGTGGACCTAGCTCCGCTTTCAAGGACAAAGCTCCACCTCAGAGCTTTAGTTTCCAAGTGTCCACCCCAGTACAGCCTTCCCCCGCTGAGTGCGACCGCCCCACTCGGCTCCTAAAGACTAGCCAACAGCAATTAGCAAACACATGGTGGAAGTGCACACCCGTTGAGCTTATTCTATGAGCTACTTCTGAGTGCAACACTAGTAAAAACATTGTGAAAGGGTTAATCAAGGAGGGATGTGATGACTTCCTGGAGGCAGAGTTTCAGAAAGAGCAGTTTTTAAAGAGACAGAGACCCAGGTTCAAGGCGTTAAATTACAAAGTAACCTTTCTCTTAAGTCAAATTTGACATATTTAGCATTTTTATGACAACTGAAGTGTTTTCCAGGCACATAGATCCATTTTACAGTACAATCACGTAACTGTTACCTACAGTGGTTTTTACATACAGCATAAAAATTCAGTTTATAAGAAATCTGACTTTTGAAACTAAACAAAACAAGAAAATCAAACATTCTGTGAAAGTCCCACATTGTTTTCAGATGACATCAGTCATACAGTATAAAAACCAGCACTATTCCTTTACTGTTGTAACTGAAGCTTCATTGTGCTTCAGGTGTTTGCTAATTGCTGCAGCCACTAGTCTAACTTTCTTCGTTATCATTTTCGTACATCACTTTGGTGCAGTTTTAAACCTGTTCTTAAAGTGCTAAATAAATAAATATGACACTGACCTTGGAGGAGCTGAGTGAGGAAGCAGAGAGGGAGGCATTAGTGTTCTTTTTAAGCCTGTCGCAGTAAGCAATTAATCAATTAATCGCATGATAAATTTAAATGAGATTGATCATTTTCTGTTGTTTACAGACAACATAATCCATTTTATTTAGGATTTTGATCATGTTTGTTTTTATTTTTTGTTTAATAAATTGCATTTGGTGGCTGCGTTAAAATATCTTCCAGTTCAGCATAAGGTGATGTTTACACAAATATTTATTGATCTTTCAGAGGGTGAACTGGCATTTTTATGCCATTATAAATTAAATGTTGTCTCAGAACAACAATATTATTATGTATTGCAATAATTACAGTTTATAGTCCAGCTAAATTTGTTATTGTGACAGGCCTAGTTAGGTTAAACGTTCACATGGTTAAAAACACACAGAGACCTTTAACATTTCTCTGCCTAATTTTGTACTGGCATAGAAACAAATCTACAGTATTTAACACTGGACTGACTTATGCTGCTTTTACACACAAAAACATACAAACTCCAAATTCCATGTGCCAGAATCAATTTTCTGCTTGACTAAGCGATATGTTTAGGTGTCTATTTTTCTGTCTCATTGCGTTTATTGTGTGTGTGTGCATGTAGGTCAGATCACTGTCTGAAAGTGAAAGCTGTTGTCTGGCCTTCTTAAGCCCTTAATGGACTCAAAAACGGGGCTGTTCACTTGTCCCTACTGGGAGATTTTGAGCATACGAGTGACCTGAGAGCGTTGGAGGAGTTGTTCTAAAATAGTTCAGCGTCCATATGGCAGCCTTTGAGAGTTGGGGTTTAGTTGCTCCACAGATGCTTGCAAAGGACGTTTTTGTCATATTCTCTTCCACTCAAAGTGCATTCAACAAAAAAAAAATAAATGCGTATATGATCACACATACATTGAATGGGGTGTTAGTGCAGTAGTTTCTTCACATAAGTGAATAAAGATTGCATAAAGCAGAAACCCACATTAGAGCGGCTCATGCATGTTTTGTCCTTGTTACGTCTGAAATGCTTGTCACACAGGCCAGCGCCTCAGCAGGGAGCGCGGACAATCTGTCTCTTCTCCTCTAACAAAGGAATGAGTAAATATTCTTTCACTGGAACCCAGGAGAACAATAAATACAAACTTTGTTCTTTTCTTTTTCTTTCAAAACACTGTACAATTTGAAATCACAAAATCTTGCCAAGTATTTTTGGTTTAGTTTCTAGGGCAAATAACTCGGATGAAACTAACAAGTAACTTTTCAACAATATATATGAGCTTGTTTTACGTCAATAATTGCTTAATATTGATAAAAATGTTCCACTAGCAGATTATTTTTTTATTACATAGGAAAAATGTCTTGTTATAAGTGAAATATTTGCTTATTATTGACGTAAAACAAGCTCCTTTATCTCGTGAAAAGGTTGCCTGTAAGTTAGTTTAGTCTTAATTCAAGTGTAGTAAGATATTTGCGATAGGAACTAAACCACAATGCTTGGTAAGATTTTTTTTTTCTGCTTACTGCTGTTTGGTTTTTGGCAAAAAGTGGAAGCTGTAGCAGATTACCACTACCCAAGAGGGAACTGGTGCTGTTTTTTTTATTTATTTCACAAACATCCCAGAAGATACATGACTTCTCTGAACTATTCCTATTTTACCTCTGAATGAAATGTTTTCATGAGATTAATCAGATTGCAATCGTAGTGAGAGTTTAAGCCCCATCTTTGGTGTCACAAGTACTCCAGAGTGATGCCTCTTCATACATATTCATGTTGCAGTTTCAACTCACGCCAGCCAAAGTGTTGCTGCATGAGCTCCGGGGTTCCCACCATATGTGCATGCATATTATTGTGTGTTCCTTCTCGGTTTCATGACAGTTTGTGTTTGTGCACACATGAGCCCATGCATGTCTACATGTGTCTCTGCAGGCCCTGGCGGAGGGACAGACAGCACCTTGGGAGACAGCCAAGAAGGACGAGAATCGCAACAAGAACCGCTATGGCAACATCATCGCATGTGAGTACTGCACTGACTTTAATGAAGACTGTTTTACGGAGAGCCTTAAATTATGTTAAGGTTTCATTGTGTTTCAGGCCAGATGGGTGTGGTTTAATATGGTTTCTTTATTTCAACAGTTAATTTTGCTCTTTTAACTGTAGCAGAGTTCAAATGATCACAGCTGTTTTTGTGTAAGAGCTACAAAGGGACTAAAGATTGCTTAAAGAAAATATAAAAAAAAATATTAAAGAAATATTCAATTTCTTTCGGCAAAACAAATAAAACAACTCCCTTGGGTTTCTGCTGCTGTGTGTGTGGTGCTGGCTCTCTTGGGACAAGTCTCTCAGACATTACTTATCAAATACCTGTAAGTATTACCAAGCTTTCCTTACTTGTAATATCATTTCACAGTGTATCCACTGTGATTTACAATAGCTGTCTAGTAAAAGTTGCATTTAATCAAGGTCCCAGAGTCTGGAGCGAGAGTGGAAAGGCACTTGAAGTCCAGGGTGAGGTTTGCACAGTCGGTGGTGATTTGAGGTGCCATGTCGTCTGCTGGTTCTGGTCCGCTGGATGTTCTGGACTCTACAGTCAACACAGCCATCTGCCAGGACTTTTTAGAGCACTACAAGTTTCCTTCTGCTGACAAGCTTTATGGAGATGCTGATTTTGTTTTCCAGCAGGACTTTGTACCGAGCCACATTGCCAAAGGCACTGAAAGCTGGTCCAATGATCATGGTGTTATTGGCAGCTAACTGACCCGACCAGAACCCAAAGAGAATCCACGAGGCATTCTGAAGGGGAATATGAGACACCATATCCATGACATTTTGAAAATATTGTTCTTACATTTGATCTTATGCAATATTCTCATTTTCCAAGACACAGAGGATGCTTTTTTATCGTCTGGCCTGAGAAGGCCTTGGTGAAGATTTGACTTTTCTTCCTAGACCTGTTGTCTGTTTGATACATTCAAGTAGAAATTTTGGTTACAAATCATAGAACTGACTCAGCATGGTCTGCAGAAAGAGCAGTATCTCTCATTTGGTTCAAAGTTTTATGAGCAACAAAGACAAACAATCTAAACTGCAACGCTCCTTGAAAGAAGCAATATTGAACTGCTTAAACTGATTGGGGTCATCTCAATTCAAATCACACCACAAACATTGCCGCTTCCCTTGACCCACTGGATGTTAATTTTTGCTTCAAAAAAATGATCTAATGGGACTCTGGGAAAGAACATTGTTGTGTTCAGGTTGTGGTAAAATGAGTTAGCCTATCAGCAGAGCGACTCAAGTCTAAAAATAGCATCTAATGTCAGCGTCCACATTTCTAGAGAAGTTTCTTGAATGATCAGGAGTTTCTGAAACACTGGAAAGCTGGATGGGTAGAAAACAACTTTACATCAATCTAATGGTTCAATCATCTAAACAGATTCAAAACAAAAAAATGTTTTATTGTAGCCCCTGTATGTTTATTTATTCAATAATTTATTTAACAAAAAGTATTTTTGAATTGTTTGTTCTTGATCAAAATGCAGTTAATTCATTACAGACCCGGCAAATAATTCAATTTATTTCCTATTCGAGTCTCACCACCAATAAATTGATGAAAATATCTGCAATATCTGGGGTGCACGAAGAAGCATTATTGGAGATCCTTCCTTCCTTCTCTCCCTTCTTTATATGCTCAAATATTTTTATTTTTTAATGTATTTCTATTCTAAAACAATACACACATCTTGTACGTTTTTTAAATAGTTCCTCACAGTGCACATTTCTTTCAATCCGAATATGCTATTTTTCATCATTTTTAAATTTGAATATTCGGAGATAAATTGTGACGTGCATACAATAACACACATTCATGTGTATGTTATAAATGTACATATAAATACATACAACATGAGACATACAACAATATGAATGTTTCATGTTTGTACATGCAAGAAAAAATTGAAACTGTTCATTAGAAAAAAGCGACTTCCTGGCTTTGCTGCCTACCTTCTGTCTTAATGCACTTTTAAACACCACTGATACTTGGATTTCAAACTTGTGTAAGACTAATACAGGAAACCTAGTAAGAAATTGCTTTCAGTTTGCAGAGGGATTTTCTTTCAATCCTGCCTGATGATCAAAGGCTGCAGCTGCTATTTTATTCACAGAGACTTTTGTCACAATGAGCCTTCATTTCGGTGCAAAGACGGACTGCGGTAACGATATTCGGAGTGAGGGACTGCATATAGGATTAGTGTGTGTGTGTGTGGTTGATGGTGTCCATTAGCATTTGAATATATCGGTGTCCTTTTCCGTGCACCGGCGATGTCCGTCTGATTGAACGTTCAGCCGTTGTCTGCTTGTTATCTTGCATAAGGAAACCTCATGTCTCTATTACGCTGGAACAATAACGGATTGTTCGATTTAAGTTTTAAAAGGTTTTACGGTTTACCTGTTTGCCAGCAGAAGCAGCATGATCCATATGCATAGCGTTTTGGGCTTCATATTTTACGGTTAGTGCGTATTAGTGTCCACAGGCCTGGGACTGTGTACATATTTCATTATGGGGGTTTAGACGTCACAACAAAGACACTGCACTAACCTGAAGGCTTTAATATGAAACTTAGCGCTGGAATGAAATAGCCTGTCAAAGACTTGATAGCCAACAGGAATTATGATAAATTTGCTATTAGTACAAATCCTTTAATTACAAGGGCCTAGTAATGGAAACTGTCCATCTTGCTTGCTGTGATTGTACAAAGGCTAATTTTCTTGAGAAAATGTTTTAAAAGGCCCTGGGGGAAACGAGTTTGTACCGTGTCTTTATTAGAACATGTAAATGTGGTGAGACAGGCGGATTGACTGTCTCACCAATCCGCCTGAATGGATACCAGCTTTTTTCCTCTTATGCAAAGCTAAAATCACCTCTCCATGTCTGGTATTAAGCTTTAAGAGGTAAAGAGTCCTATTTCACATGAAAAGTACATCAAAACATTCCTCAAATCTTGTCTAATGAAATGGTTAGTGGTTAGTCAGAGGAGGCCTGCTCTTGTGTGTGCAGGCTGCATCATAAAGTGTTGCAAACAGATTTGACTGGAGCTTGAACTTGTGTATTGTATATGTGAGTTATGATCAGAAGCCAATTTCACCATCCATATTATAGTTAGCTTTTTTAAAATTATGCAAGAGTTTGGTACTCTTGTCTGTTTTTTATTAAAGGGGCAGTATTGTGTAAAATCGTTTTTGTTTTAGCTTTATTTGATGTTATTTCCTCATCAAAAGGCATACCTGTAGAGTTGATTTGATTATTTATGCATTTTTAAGAAATATTTGAATCTCCTGTTTGGGTTTGTAAAAAGCTCTGGGAAACTAAGCACCGCCTCCAAACTGCGCCTCCTCCACTCAGCTCCTTCAAACTAGCAGCAGCATTTTGAGTACACCTAGTAGAAGTGTGCTCATTATATGAAATATTTCTCAGTCCAGTGCTCAGATCTATTGTTGTAAACACTTAATAAAGGAATGTTGATGTGAGAACGTGAACATGAGGCAGAGTGTCGGAAAGAACAGGAGCTTCTTAAAGAGACAGAGGTCCAATTTCAAGGGATCAAACTGCAAAGTCATGTTTGATATACAACATTTTTGTAACAACGGAAGCCGGCATAATTACTAGATTGTGATATAAAATTATACTATATGGCTGTAAAATACATGGTAAATCCTGCCCCTCTAAAGGATTTTTATTTTGTGTAAAAACTCTTTAGGATAAGAATGAACACCGACTAACAGACTTTGACAGAATGAGCTGTGACAGTTTGGCATGAATACATGCAGTGTTGCATCTCGACTGTTTAGAAACTGCAGAGAAAAGAGACATCTGTTTTGTTTAAATTTATAGTCAAACACCGACTTGATGTCCAAGTCAGTGTCGGAAACACCGGAGAACTTGCCCTTGTTTTCATGCTCCTTAGTATTCAAGCCAGTTCTCTGTTTGACTGTATTTTAGTAGCTTTGACAAAAACATGGCAACGCAAAATGAAAATATGTTGGTGAGTCCACATGCAAAACTTTGAGAGGTGTGTAAACGATTGGATTTGGAGTGGTGATGGTGTTGCACAAAGCTGTGTTTCCATTACTAATGTGTGCAAAACTTTGTCAATTTTTTGATAATGTCGAAAAAACACAATTTCTGTGCTTCCATTAAAAAGGAAATGCGATTAAAATGACATGTTAACGAGTTTGTTGATGTAACAAACCATTAAAATCATGCGACGTTGTGATCCTCCAACCACTTCCTGTCGTCTTGTTCTTTTAGGTTCGCGCCAGCAGCAACATCCAGTTGTTGATCATGTGACTCGTGATGTGAAAAACTGTTTTCATTGCAGTTTTGTGAAATAAACCAATTTACAAAGATTTGTAAGTTTATTGGAAAATGAAAGTTTCATTTGGAATTGGCATGTTTCCATTAAACAAATTTACTTTTGAAATCACAAATTATGAAATGATATGGTCAATGGAAACGCAGCTACAGTTGGTGTAGAATCCAACATTTATGGAAAACAGTGTGTGAAGGTGACCAGACACAGAAGACGACTTGTTTATGCTTTAAGCAGCATTTGCAGGATTTAATGCAGTTTGTTTGGGTTTCTATGAAAGATAGTGTTGGGACTGTGAAACTCCTTGTTCTTTATGTGGGATGGAGAGATGTCACAGCATCCTGACGTTGAAACTAACAGATACATGAAGACTCCTCACAAGGCCTTTAATATTCTAGTTGCCTCCCAGGGAGGTTTGTTGCGTTGTATTTCCAAGCGTAAGAGAATTTCTCGACATCTGGAGCTTTCATCCACACACAGGCATCAGAGTCTTTTTTAAGACAGTATTATTCTTTTTTAACGTCAGTAACATCCAGTCAACTCCTAATTTGTGATGAAACATGTTGAAGATAAAATTGACCTACCATATCCCGCTCAAATTTCTTTAGTGGGGACTTTTAAGGACATTTTGTATAATATTGTCAACATATTTAAAAGCAGTTAGAAAATCTGTCTGCTTCGGGACAAGAAGAGATTCTAGTGATATCTGGTATTGGATAAAGTCTGATGTTGTTGCATCTTGGGTAAATTTGGTCTCCATGTATCCACATCACCTCTAAGCCAGGCAAACGCAGCGCGAGCCCCAGCAGAGAGCTGCAGACGGACCTAAATGTTTGGCCTGGCTCTGTGAGATTTTAAACTCTCAGAATGTGACCCTCCCTCGTTTGGACTGACTGTTCCAGCCGTGTGAGGGTATTTCACATCCTGCCATTTCTCTGCGATGCTTCTCACACACGCTAATGCAAACTTGTGCCACCTCTCGCTCTCCCTCCCTCTGGCTCTCTCTGGAACAGTTTGGAAAGGGCTGATTTGAGTTGAAGTGTTAACACACTCTTCCTCCGGCCATCTGCCAAACACAAACGCTTGATGCCATGTTTGAGATCCCCTCAGCACACTGAATAAATGTTAATCTACCAGCCTCCTGTCCTCCGTTCTTTTCCGTCCAACTCCTTTCTCTCCCTCCTCAGACGTTGCTCTTCTTTTCATCTCTTTCCCATTTCTTTTCTTCTTTTTGATCTGCTCTTTCTTTTTCCTCTTCTTGGTTTTAAATTGTTTTTTATGAAACAGCTTTGTTACACTTACATGTCCTGCTTTTATTCATGCCTGACACCTTTTCTTTTCTTCTTTCCTTTCACTTCTTCCCTCTTTCTGTCCATCTGTTCATGCTCTCCTACTGCCTCTGACAGTTTATGGGTTGAGGCAAAGCGCACTAGTGTTTCCTCGTCTCAGGCATCTGTCTGCCTTGATTTTCTCCTTCTGCTCCTCCTTCCTCTCCTTTTTTCTTGGTTCTTTTTCTGCTCTGCTCTCAGTTCTTCATGCATTCATTCCCATATGCTCATTTATAATTCAACAGAGGCTTTTCTCTGGAAATAAATTAAATATTTTGCTCAATATTTACATATATGTATAAAGGAAAAAGAAGTTGAGTGCTTCTGGATTCCTGAGTGTTTTTACGTGCATAAAGTTTTGAGTGAGACTGAGACAAATTTTTGGCTGTGAACGATTTTTGGGAGATTTGCTTCAGAATCAAAGTGTGCTTAAGAAAAAGATTGTAAAGTCAAAATATGAGTGAAATTCTCCAACGAATTTCATAGTAGTTGTACTTATTGAAATGCACTACGATTGATTTAAGCCATTAAAAAAAGAGGATGATCTCGGCTGACTTAATTAGCAGATAGTTGGTAATGTTGCTTACATAATTTCCAAAAGATTAATCAAATTTGTAGCTTTGAATTATATTACTTCTCCTTGCCTTGCTTCAGCCGTCTCCTGGTTTCTTTTGGACCAGTTAGTTGAAGTCCTGGGATGAGACCCAGTGCAGGTGGTGAGAGACGGAAGAATTTAGGCTAAAATAGGACAATGTCTCCCACCAGATGCGTGACGCTGAACTGGAGATCTCCTTCAGTGGCGGACTGCATCATCCTATGCGCCAAAAGAAGCGTTACTGTAGATCCTTCCTCTTGACAGTTGTTCACATCCTTGTTGTTACTGGCATAGCTTTTCTCATTTTGGACAACAATATCCATGCACATCTTGTATATCTTTACATTATCCTACTCCATTGCACATTAACTTAACTTCCTGCTGGGATATATATTTCCTATGTGTGGAACAATAAAGGATATGTCTTTTCTATTCATCTCAGATCTGCAACATAATGCTCTGTTTCATGTCAGCTCTCAGGCTTAAGTTGAAAAACAAAAATCAGCATCTACTGTAATGCTGCTGCTTGTTTTGTCACACATAGCTAGAAAAATGTCCTAAAACCTTTGAAATAATCAAAACGAACTTTGATTTGAGTCAGTTTACTCAGTGGAAGGAACTGCAGAGTTTACACAGAGGAATATTTCATCGTTCCTGTTTGCATGGTCTCCTTAGTGCTGGGTTTTCTGTTATGCTCAACATTTCCTGTAGGATAGATGCTGGTGAGATTATTCTGCAGGTTTTTACTTGGATCTAAACATGAACAACAAAGTGTGTTTTGTAAAATCTCTTGGTGATTTGTTTTATGTTTATAATATAACATTATTAAGTGTTCATGGGGCTGAAATACGTTGTTCTGTAAAACACACTTAAATTCTCTGGAGCTGCATATGATGGAACAACATCTCCTCGCTCTCATTCTCCTGTTTGATAGAAATTAATAAAAATTCAGAAACAATCTGTTTAACCTGCACATTTATAATGATCATTGATCGGATCATTGATTTGCTCATTCCTTCCTCTTATATCCATCTCAGCAAATATTGCACAATAAAGCTCAGAAACATCAAACATTTCTGTTATTGAACAGAATATATTTCCACCAAGCATGCAGTTCGTTGTTGTGGCTCAAAGTCGATTGAAAGCGCTAAAGTTTGATTTCCTTGTTTCAAAGACTCTGCCAAAAGCAATGTCCCCTCCCAGTTATGGATATCCATCCTCATATTTATTCCAAAGTAGTTCAGCCACCGCTGTACTTATTCTCACTCCTAGAAGAGCTGAATGTATATTCAGAAATAAAAAATACACTTGAAGAAACGAGTTGGATCAAACTTATTAGAACTCAGGCTGATAGAAAAGAAAGTATATGTAGTCATCTTGAATTTTACTGTCAGAACTTTATTTTTTTTTCTTTGTTGTTCCTTTGTTGCCCTCGGCTTATGTTCTCTATCAAGTGTTTACAGCAAAAAAAAAGCACAGATGAACATTAACCAAGCTGCTATAAACTTTGACACAGGAGGCAAGGATGTACAAGTTCAAATTATTTTAATTCTATATAAATATCCCTGACTTTCCAAGTGCTCTGTGATGTTTCTCTAGCATGCCATGTGGAGGATTAGAGAAAAAAGAACTGCTAAAAAATACAAAGGCTCAGTGTAAAAGTTATTCTTTCTACTTTCTACACATCTGTCGTTCTCCTGTCATCCATCGTTCCCCAGTTTCTTGACCTCTTATTACTCCCTTTTGTTCTTCACCTCCTCTCTTCTACATACAAACACAAACTTGCTCCTTTTGCTGTTCACTGATTTCCCAAAGTGTTCTGGTCGGTGACATTCATTAAAGGGTCCGTTTTTGCTAAGCAGCGCCTCTTGGCACGCTCCCAAGCTTCAGCTGGCGTTCCACCCCAATCAGATTCCTCTCTCGCATCTTGTTGCTTCTCATTACAGCTAAGGTTACGCGAATCGTTGTTTGCTGCAGAAATAAGAGCAAATAAAAGGATGTGTGAAAGTGTCTGTGAATAAAAAAAAAAGCATCCGTTTTTTAAACGACTGTTGCTTTGTGTAGATGTGTGCTAATTTTACTTGCAACAGGTGACGGCGCCTCTTCCTCCTCTTTTCTTATCCTCTCTGGCTTCGATTTGCAACACGTCTGCTGAGCTGCTCTGAAGTCCTGATGCCAACATCTTCTCTGAAGTGTTTGACCAAAGAACCACAACAAATATGAGCATCCTGAGCAGAACACACACACACACACCCGGTTAGACACCCCAACACACACTCTGCACTCCATATAGACATGAGAGCTCCAGCGTATTGGGTTGTCTTATCTGCCATCCACATGCAAACACACTCAGACTTCTTCCCTTCTTCAGTATGGTTAACATAAATAACTATTAGCAGTTATTAATAAAGAAGTTATTCTGTAAGGGTGCGAAAGACCTGAACAGCTTTGTGTAAGTCTAGTGGGATCTTTTACAGCGTCCCATTTTCACGCCAATAATAACCGTGGGAATTAATGTCCTGCTTAATAACAGCCTCCACTTATCCCAGAGGATTTTCTTCTAGGTTTTCTAACTTGGCTCCGGGGGGTTTGTCATCGAGACCGCCCACTAATGACGGACATTATGCCCTGGCTGGTAGTTGGCGTTAGTTTATCCCAAAGCTGTTGCATGGGTATTAAAGTAGCCTGTTTCATGTTGGTACCAAACTGGAAACACCAATTTTTTTGTGCATGTGTTTGTCTGCGAGAATGAATATGTGACTCTCCCAAGATGCTGTAATAAGATAATATTATTATATATTTGTTTTATCCGTGACAACAGCATTCACCACTTGAAATATCAATTTCTAAATTATCAACATTTAACCTAATCATAACCCTAGCTTACTTAGAGGCTAAAAAGCAAGAAAACGCCCATAATGCAATGGGTTACATGAATGTCGGTTTTATCATTGCTTCTTAAAAAGTTACCAAATAACAAATATAGTTTCATATGAGACTTTAAAATCTTTAAGTGGGCCAAAATTATCCATATTAGGTCGTATGTTTAATAACATCTGATAGTTTATAACTTTATGGATTATTCTAATAAAATTTTAATCTCATTACATTGTGTTTACAAGGCCCATGATGTTGGATAGAAACTGCAGTATTTAAAGGAATATTAAACCTTCTCCATGAACCCATTAAAGATGAAGTTTACTCAACTGAAATCCCTTTTTGAAGAATCGCTATAAAACTTAAACAAATCTGTAGCTTATGATCCTTGTCAACAGTATCAGCCTTATTAGCAGTAATATGCCGACTGCTGCTCCACATTACACGGCCCAGCAGCTTTACTTTAATGTTACATTTTGAACCATTACTGCCTGTGATTAGCTCAGTGATCTGTGTTGTGCTGCGCTTTAGTTGAGCTTTCCTGATGACCAATGTGTGCTCTCTATAATGAAGTATTTACATCTAACCCTATAAAGTTAAGTTGTATGTAATTTAATAAAGAGGTGTCAATAATACTGCAGGTTCTTTATTGTATAATTTGCATAATCTGCGACGTAATATGTTTTGGCTACGCAGAACCATTATTAAGAAATGTCTTCTACCTTTCTTGTAAATTAACTGTTAACACAGAAAACTCAGGCCCTTTATGAGTTTAAGTATTTTGTGATGATTTCAAACTGATCGCAAATAAAAACTCTTGATTCGCCACTATTTTGTCTGAATTTTAGACGTTTTCTGTTTAACAGATTTATTTGGATTTTGCCCACATGAAAACTGAAAACCTAAAACATGAGAAAATTTGGCTGATTACTTAAATTAAATAACATTTACTACACATAAGCCAACATCCAACCATTTCTTAGGAGACGACATCTTGTGAAAACCGATACGTGAACTTCATGTTAGGAGCTTCAGTCAGCTCCTAAATCAGCTCAGGTGATTTTCTTCTGGACTATTTTTGGTATCAGAAAGATTCTTGAACATTCTTCATTTTTTAACTCCTTTCTGGGTTTTTTTCTTCCTTTAATTTATCCTTTTTATGCTTGATTGCATATCAGGAAATGGTGATTGTAAATTAAGACGTTCCTCTATCGATGATGATGATGAAATGATTTCTGTTGCAGCTCCCTGTGGGGGGATACCCACAGTTAATGGTGATAATTATTCTGGGTTTAGCAGCAGTGACATCATTGATATTCTTGATGATGATTACTGTTAATCGTTGAGACAGCAGGTTGCTACTGGTAGTTTGTGAAAAGATCCAGGCAGATCCTTTTAAGTTTTTAAAATGATACATAAGAATTCATTTTGATTTGATTTTGGAGATTGTAGGACTACCAGTGGTCAAAGGTCATTGAGCTAAAACCTCAGGGAGTTCATGTAGTGTTATCAGTGTGGGATGAATGAATCTGTATTAATGAGATGCATTGCTGTAAGAACAATTATACCCATTTACCACACACAACCTGGTAGGATTTTAACTCTTGAGCCTCACTTCACATTTAATTTGTCTGACCAGCTTCCCAGTGACTGTTCTAAAAATGAAGCACAGCTGAATCAGGTTGCTCCTGTGATAACTTCATGCATATCTGCGTTTTAATCAGGTTCATCTCATTAATTCACTTAAACCGAGTTAGTCATTATGTGTTTTATAAAACCGCTGAAATCCAGATAAGTTCGTTCTCAAACATGTTTGTGTTATTCTAAACATCTTTTTAAGTGGGACAACTTGCACAATTGTTGACTGACTAAATACTTTTTTTCCCCCCACTACATTATGATCTGTACTTGAGTAAATGGTAAAATCAGGCGTAAACAAATTAATTCTCTTGGCATCTTTATTGGATCTCATTGTTGTTGGTCACTTTTCTTTTTCTGTGTTTATTTTCTGGCCCTAAAGCTGCACTTTACTTTAGAGGCGCCCTGGTTGGACCAACAGCTCTGCAGGGCGCCGTGTCATTGAGCTGAAGCTGCTGTTCTTTCTGCACTCCATCTCTCTCTCCCCAACCTTTTTCATCTGTCGTTTGCTTCCTTGTCGTCCCGACAGCCTTCAAACAGCTGGAAACATGTTTCTGTGTGCCGGCGTGTGTGTGCGTGTGTAAGCCGACATCATTCCTGGGTTGTTTGACACATCAGCTGCAGGCAGCGCTGGACTAAATAGGCTATTACACACCAAACCACCCTTCACTCTCACACTTCCACACTAATGCACATACATTACTGGAGAACCAAAAACAGCTGGAATACTTCAAAGAAAATGCAAACAAATCTGTCACACCCTGAAGAAGATCTTTAAGTGGGAACATGCTAACACACCACTCAGGCTCTTACATTCTTCCCTCCCTCAATCACAGGCGCCATTAAATTTCCCAACGCCTTGAGCCGAGCTGACAGCGGGGAGCATGCCGTGTGTGAGCTGAGCTCTGAAGGGAGTTAACTGATTAAGTATATCTGTGACAGACACGATCCCTGCTTAGTGGCTACTGAAAAGGGAGGCGAGAGGAGTAAGTGGAGAAGAGATGAGAATGAAGGAGAGGATGGGACATAAAACACCTTGTTCAGTATGTTCCTCTCACTACTGTGACCGTCCTTAATCACCCGAGTTAAACAGCAGCTCCATCTGTTTCTGGAGGCATTTAAAGTCAGTCAAAAGCAGCGTTAAAATTTGTTTGCACAAATAAAGCGCTTTTAATTGCTCTGGATAAGGTAATGAGTTTTTAATTGGCTTCTAAATTAATCGAAATTGTCAAAAAACAGCAGCTTCTTTCACTGCTCTGAAACTCACTAACTCAACAATGACAGTTGAATGCGTATTTTTGGTTAGATTAAAAAAATGTCTCAAACTATCTAGAATGTGTTTGAGTTACTTTATTTTTCCACCACTTTAAATCTTAACCCAATGGACCGATGCATGAAATCCTCCTCCTGAAGCAGAAAAGCTCTGTTTTCTCTTTCTGGGATTTTTCAAGCGGCAACAAAGACAATAGTAAACAAAAGAGCCTGTAAGTAGACGTCTTTGCTTATTGCCTTGCAGCTCAAAAGAGCATAAAATCTGCAGGAGCTTGATAAGGTTTTGTCCAGTATCGGTAATACAACGGCGACTTTATCCAGCAGCCTTGACAGGAAAAACATCAAATGTTGCAGAAATAGCTGCCAAGTGTTTGTCCCAAACCACACAGGCCATGTATTACTTGTGTTTGGAGCAAGAGATGTTTGTTTCCCTAAAAAAAGAAGATTAAAGATTTGCTTTCTTATCGGCATTCTGACTCTAAAAATTGTATAAAATGTCAAGAGTCCTATCTGAACAAATCCTTATTCAGTTTTCTGTAGAAACCGCCATATCGCTCTCTCTCTAAGAATATATATATATATATACACATGTGTGTATATAT